>CAKNXH010074940.1:0-11175 GCA_932178445.1 Andricus quercusramuli | reverse complement strand
TTTTTTTGTCTACTGGTCTAAATCAATATTTTTCAATATTGACTTATTTTCTTAATTGTGAAATTTTTTTTTTTTGTTAAAAATGTTTGTATTTTGTTGAATAGTCTTATTTTCTGGTAGAAAATTATTCTTCTGGGTTTAAAATTCAACTATTTTGTTAAAAGTGTATGTATTTTGTTAAGAATTACTCTTTTTAAGTAGAAAATTAATCTTCTTCGTTGAAAATTCAACTATTTGGATAAAAGTGTCGGTATTCTGTTGAAAATTCTTCTTTTCTGATGGAAAATTAATCTCCTAAAAATTTAACTATTCCCTTTTCGGTTGAAAATTTATCGTTCTTATTTTGAAAATTCAACTATTACATTTTTTATTAAGAATTCATATTTTTTTGTTAAAAATGTCTGTATTTTGTGCAAAAATTCGTATGTTCTGGTAGAAAATTAATCTTCTAAAAATACATCTATTCCATTTTTTGTTGAAAATTTATGTTTATCTTTTTTTGAAAGTTCAACTATAAAATTTTTCATTGAGAATTCATATCTTTTGGTTTAAACTACAACTATTAGGTTGAAAATGTATGCATTTTGTTAAGAATTCATCTTTTTTGTTAAAAATTCAACTATTTCGTTGAGAATTTAACTGCTTTGTTAAAAGCTCATGCTTTCGGCTTTAAAATTCAACATTTTTATGAATTTTTTTTCTTTATTGACTGAAAAACCTATTGTGGCTGAAAACTCGTCTTTTTTGATGTTGAAAATAGTGATTTTGATTCCACTGTTTTCGAAATAGTATCAAAATAGTGTTATTGGTTTAAAAAAATGTCAAATAATTTCAATAGTGTGGTTTTGTAGTAAAACGTGAAAGAGTGAATAATAAAAATTGGATAAAAATATGGAACTAACTTTTATCATCTTTTTCTTTAAATATGATTTAAATTCAACTATTATTATATACAATTTGACAGAAACACTTTTAGAATTGAAAAATTGTAAATATAAGGAAATGAAAATTGATTAGTTTCGGAAGTTGGCATTCAAAGCTATACATTTTCAAATTTGTAACGTTAATTCAATTTAAAAAATAGACTTAAAACTGCTTACAATTCTCAATTTTTAAATTGGGGTCGTGGAAATTTAAAATTTTTTCTACAAAGTATTATAATAAAACATCTGGTAAACAAACAAGTCAACTATTATTTTCCTGTTTCTTTTGAAAAAAGTGAAGGGGAATAAATAATACAGTTTTTTATACAAATATCGAACTAAATTTTATTCTCTCGTTTTCGACAAAATAAAACGAGAATTAAATTAATAAAAATTGAGTGACATAATTATTCAGAGAAATTATATTGAACAAATCACACAATTAATTAATCTCGGACTTTTTCCACATATATAGTACACTACTATTTCGCAAATGTTCAATTTTTTAAATAAAATTCGGTCATCACTACGAAAAATGTTCCCCCGAAAAAATCTCATGGCTCCAAAAAATGATAAAACTCTCTGCACAAATTTGAAAATAAATCTCGAGAAATATTTCCTAATTGGAGAGGACAATGAACTTTGATTAAATCAAACGTACGTACCGTATGGAAAGCACATGTGTAAACGTCACCGGAAAATTCGATATGTCGTCGAGATTACGGTTGTTGGCTTAACCTTTTTCGCCACAAAAGCTTCGCATTTATATTGTAAATTTGCTAAGACTAAAAACCAGAAGATTCTATAGGAAAACGTCGATCTGCAAAAAAGAATCTTACTTTATTACTTATCCCACTGTTAGAAAATGACGAGTATATAAGTTGTAACTACCCAGTGGGCAAAAAAATTAAGGATGTCCTAGAGACGTCTTCGGGACATCCCTAGGACGTCTTTTGGAACATGTCTTCAGAACATCCTAGGGATGCCTTCAAGACGTCCAATGTCAGTACGAAAGATGTCCTAAGAACATCCTATGTCTTTAAGACGTCCTTAGGTCATCGATTCATGATATTCTCACTAAGGATATCGAAGATTGTATCTAAAAGAAATCAAAAGATCTTTTTACTCTTTTTAAAATAGCACAGCCGTTCTCTGTAAAGACGTGCATCTTTAAAAAACTAATCTAGAATATCAGCAAGGTCCGACTGCAGACAAAAAAATAAAAGTGGTCAACGTCGTAACAGAACAAGGTTTGAAATCAATTAATTATTTGATTTAGACCTTTTTAATCACTATATATGCATATTATCATTAATGACATCATATTTTCTACAGGTTGATAGGGGGGGGGGGGGCTGAAAGTAAAACATGTGCAATTCCAGATTTTTTTTTACTTTGACAATAATTTGTGTTGTAATTCAAAACAAATGTTATACAAGTCGGTTACAGAACTACTCCTTGCACCTACTCCTAATTATTACATTCTTCGCCAGGTGGAAATTGCCGTACCTCGCCGCAGTTTACCACCGGCACAGTACTGGCCCAGTACTGGTCACCAGTACAGATGTTCGGCCATTAGCCCAGTACTGGGTAACGGCTGGCTCCACGATCGGCGCAGTACTATGCCGACAGTATAAATATTTGAAAAATGTTAAAAATACGTTTGAAAATATGGTTCATGTGTTCTAAAATGTTTAAAAACTATAAATACAACTGTCGCGAAAACAACTTTTTCCCTGTTTTTTTTTAAGAAAAAAAATCCAAGTTCCATCTTTATGTAAAAATGTAAATGTTCAGAAAAAATTACATTTTATGTCAATCTTAAACGTTGTAAAATGGTATAAAAGACCTGAAAACCAAACCTTACACAATAGTTTAAAAAAATTTGTTATTAAAAAATTGTCAAAGTTCATGATCAAATTTCTAAGCTCGGTCGTTAAAAATTGTAAATGCTCATAAAAAATTACATTTCCTATCATTGTAGAAAGTTGTGAAGTAGTCTAAAATGCGAAAAAACGAATAAATATTACACGAAGAAAAATTGTAATCGATTTAAATTATTCATTCAAAAATTATTTTATTGATATTTCTGTTAACATTTCGCATATTTTACATTCGCATAACGTCTTATAATGATAAATATTTAATTAGAAAAAGAGAGTTTAAAATTTGGTGTTTTAACTTTTTTGAGCTGTAGCTTATGAGGAAGGCTTTTTCATCGAGTTTCAACTCGTAGGTGCAACGCAATGGCCAGGACTCCCGACTGCTAGATAACAGTTTTAGGTATAGATGTAGTAGGCCAGTGGAATTAGACATAAAAATCGAGTCAACTAACGAAAATTCCGAAGTTCTTCAAAAAAATTCTATAGTTGTTTTTTTATATGTTGAACATAAAATAACATTTTGCAAAACGTGATAAGGTCGGCAAATTGTTTTAAAAAATTAATTTGCAACATTTACCCTCCATTGCTCTTCGAAAATCCAAAACATTTCGCAAACTTGAGTGAGTAATTATAAATTCAGTCTCTATCTTGTATTAAATTTGCAAAACGTTCGTGATACGGCAACATTATTAATTATGAACAAATTATTATTTTGTTAATCACTTCCCAGCGAAAAAAAGAGATAGGGCATTTTTTAAAAAACAGTTAGAAATCTCATGAAATTCCACGTATATTGGTACCCAAAAAATATTTTTTTGACCTTCTAGAAATAGTACAGCACTTGAGAAGTTAAAAAAAAATTCAAGATTTTCTCAAATTTTCTACCTCAAATTCAACTTTTTGCACGAGCTAGGAAAATTTTTTCAAAAGCCTAAAAATTATACGACATAGAACCTGAAATCTTATCTTCAATTTAAGCCAAGAAAACTTAAAAAATCTACATGGGTGCCCGAGATATGATTAAAAATGTTTAATCGTATCTGAGCTCGATTTTAATCGACGATCACGGTTCTCGGGCGGTCTTCTACTCGCCTCCTTCGTTGAGGCAGGACCGAATAGGCCACTCACAGAGGTGGCGCCTAAGTGGACATTCTCCTATTCTTTAATATGGAGATAATATTAGATTCAAATAATTGTCAACACTCACAAATAACAATAAATATTTTTTTTCATTCACCGTAATTTGAAATAAAAATTACTAATGAAGAGAACCAAAAGTATAAGAGGCGCCACCTTAGTGCGTGGCCTATTTGGTCCTGCCTCAACGAAGGAAACGAGCAGCGGACCGCCCGAGAATCCTGATCGTCGATTAAAATTGAGCTCAGATACGATTGAACATTTTTAATCATATCGCGGGCACCCATGAAGATTTTTTAAGTTTTCTGGGCTTAAATTGAAGATAGGATTTCAGGCTCCATGTCGTATGATTTTCAGGTTTTTGAAAAAATTTTCCTAGATCGTGCAAAAAGTTGATTCTGAGGTCGAAAATTTGAGAAAATCTTGAATTTTTTTTTTTGAACTTCTCAAGTGCTGTACTATTTCCAGAAGGTCAAAAAAATATTTGTTGGGTACCAATATACGTGGAATTTCATGAGCTTTCCAACTGTTTAAAAAAAATGCCCTATCTCTTTTTTTCGCCGAAATATCGCCGTTCGAAATCAGCAGTGATTTTTAATATCGCTCACGCGAGTCGTGCACACAATTTCCGACGGTAGTGTATACAGTAAAATTATACACAATGATGCGCTACCCCAGCAATATCTGCTATTCAAAGCTCCTTTCGTTTTTAAGCGCATTTTCGCACAAATAAGAACTTCCTCCAGGTTCATCATTAAGTTGACCACTAAAGCTAGAACAACTGTAATCGATCCACAGCAGATTTGCCAATCATGTAATCTAAGAGAAAATGAAGATCTTTTACACATCATCGCCAAATGTCCAACCTACTCGCCTGTTAGAAATCATTACTTGCGCCACATTGGTATGATAAATGAGAACAATCTTCACTTATTTTTGTCAAATATAAACCCTGGAATGCTTCGCTCGATTCACAGCTTTATGAGAACATGTTTAAAAATCAGAGCTTTCTCTCTATTCGAATAATACACTGCCCAAACTCAACCAGTATGACGTAAAAACCTATTGTACATACGATATTATAACATTTCTTTTATTTTGATATTTATCTTCATTTTATCGATTTTGTAATAGTGGCCTTCCCTTGCCACAGAATCTTGTATTCTTAAAGGCAATAAACATACATACATACATACATACATACAACTACATGAAAAGCTACATGATTTTCAACCACATGAAGTAAGTGATTTTCGATCGAATCATCTGTGCGTGAAGGCTTTGTAAAAAAGGCGCTTTGTTTATGCAAAACTACGCTTAGAATAATGACAAAATTCCTTTTTTGTTCATTGAATATTAACTATTGTGACGATTCTCAAGGCAGGCCTCTCCTGGAAAATAAATTAAATGAAAAACTACATATTTTTCATCCACATGAAGTGAGTGATTCTCGCTCGAAACATATCTGCGTGAAGGCTTTGTAAAAAGGCGTTTCGTTTATGCAAAAGTACGTTTAGAATAATGATGAAATTTCTATTTTCTTTATTGCATATTAAATATTGTGACGATTCTCAAGGCGGGCCTCTCTTGGAAAATAAATTATATGAAAAACTACATATTTTTAAACCACATGAAGTGAGTGATTCTCGATCAAACATCTCTACGTGAATACTTTGTAAAAAAGGCGTTTTGTTTATGCAAACGTACGCTTCAAATAATGACGAAATTCGTTTTCTGTTTACTGAACATGAAATATCGTGAAAATGCTCAAGGCAAGCCACCCTTGGAAAACAAATTATATGAAAAACTACATATCTTTCAACTACATGAAGTCAGTGATTCTCAATCGAATCATTTCTGCGTGAAAGCTTCGTAAGAAGGCGTTTCGTTTATGCAAAACTACGCTTAGAATAATGATAAAATTCCGTTTTCTTCTATTGAATATTAAATATGCTGACCATTCTCAAGGCGGGCCTCTTTTGGAAAATAAATGATATTAAAAGCCACATATTTTTCAACCACATGAAGTAAGTGATTCTCGATCGAATCATCTGTGCGTGAAGGCTTTGTGAAAAAGGCGTTTTGTTTATTCAAAACTACGCTTAGAATAATGAGAAAATTCCTTTCTTGTTCATTGAATATTAACTATTGTGACGATTTCCAAGGCAGGCCTCTCTTGCAAAACAAATTACATGAAAAACTACATATTTTTCGTACACATGAAGTAAGTGATTCTCGATGGAATTATCTCTGCGTGAAGGCTTTGTAAAAAAGCGTTTCGTTTATGGCAAACTACGCTTAGAAAAATGATAAAATTTCTATTTTGTTTATCAAATATTGAATATTGTGACGATTCTCAAGGCGGGCCTCTCTTGCAAAACAAATTACATGAAAAACTACATATTTTTCATCCACATGAAGTGAAGGATTCTCGATCGAATCATTTCTGCGTGAAAGCTTTGTAAAAAGGCGTTTCGTTTATGCAAGACTACTCTTAGAATAATAATAAAATTCCATTTTTGTTTATTGGATATTAAATATGCTGACCATTCTCAAGGCGGGCCTCTCTTGGAAAATAAATAATATTAAAAGCCACACATTTTTCAACCACATGAAGTAAGTGATTCTCGATCGAATCACCTCTGCGTGAAGGCTTTGTAAAAAAGGCGTTTCGTTTATTTAAAACTACGGTTAGAATAATGATGAAATTCCATTTTTGTTCATTGAATATTAAATCTCCTGACCATTCACAAGGCGGGTCTCTCTTGGAAAATAAAGTATATGAAAAACTCCATATTTTTCATCCACATGAACTAAGTGATTCTCGATCGAATCATCTCTGCGTGAAGGCTTTGTAAAAAAGGCGTTTCTTTTATGCAAAACTACGCTTAGAATAATGATAATATTCCTTTTTTGTTTATTGTATATTGAATATTGTGACAATTCCCAATGCACGCCTCTCTTGCCGAATAAATTACATGAAAAACTACATATTTTTCGTACACATGAAGTAAGTGATTCTCGATCGAATTATCTCTGCGAGAACGCTTTGTAAAAAAGCGTTTCGTTTATGCAAAACTACGCTTAGAAAAATGATAAAATTTCTATTTTGTTTATTGAATATTAAATAAATAATAAATATATATAAAACTAAAATGAAACTGACTGTAACAATTATCGGGGAATTTCACTTGTACCTTCGTGCTACAAGATCCTGTCTAATGTAATCCTAAGTAGACTGACTCCTTTTGCCGAGGAAATCATTGGGGATTACCAGTGTGGATTCCGCCGAAACCGATCTACAAGCGATCAAATGTTTACAATTAGGCAACTGCTAGAAAAAAAAGGGAATTTAAAGAAGTAGTGCATCAGCTATTTATCGATTTCAAAAAAGCTTACGACTCTATTATACGCGCACGAATATACGGGATGCTAGAGTTCTTGGGTGTACCCAGAAAATTGGTTAGACTTATCGAAATTTGCTTAAGCGGCAGTAGGGGTAGAATACGCGTAAACGGTAGTTTATCTGAAGAGTTTTCGATCCGCGATGGCCTGAAACAGGGCGATGCACTTTCATGCGTCCTTTTTAACTTAGTTTTAGAATACGTGGTTAGGCAAGTGCAGACGAATCCGACCGGTGCTACCCTCAATGGAATAATACAAATTCTTGGATATGCGGATGATCTCGACTTACTAGGGGATGATAAAGAAACGGTAGCTAAAAATGCAGAAATCTTGATCACAAAAGCCAAAGATATTGGCTTGGAAGTTAGCGAATCGAAGACAAAATATATGACCGTCGTCAGATCCGAACAAAGTAATCAAGACGGGGATCTTATGGCCGGAAATATGAAATTCGAAAGGGTTAGCGAGTTTAAATACCTCGGGTCTATTATAACTAGCGAAAATAAGATTAAAACGGAAATCAACGCGCGGCTGCACGCTGGCAATGGGTGCTATTATGCAGAGAACACACTATTAAAATCGCGATTGCTATCTAGAAACATCAAAGTAAGAATCTACAAAACAATAATAATGCCGGTCGTCATGTACGGGTGCGAAACGTGGGCGCTGACGAAAGGAGAGGAGAATAGGTTTAGAGTTTTTGAGAATAAAGTACTTGGAAAAATGTATGGTCCAAAAAGGGACGAAGTGACCGGCGGATGGAGAAAACTGCATAATGATGAGCTGCATGCTCTCTACGGGTCAGCAAATATTAATAGAGTACTGAAAGCGCGTAAACTAAGATGGGCGGGGCATGTAGCAAGAATGGAAAATGAAAGAACAGTGGCGCAAGTTTTAAGAGGGAGACCGATTGGTAAGAGACCCTCAGGCAGACCGAGAAACAGATGGGAGAAAAATGTAAGGGATGATTTAAAGGAACTAGGACATGATTACTTAAACTGGATGGAGGATGCACAGGATAGAGATGTGTGGCGGTCTCGGGTTAGTGAGGCAATGAACTTTCGAGTTTGAACTGCTAATCTATAATAATAACAATAATAAAAGCGCGTTGTAACGAAGCCCTAACCTTAAAATTGAACTGCCTCATTTTACTCCATGAATATCCCAGAATTATATCTTTTATAGATAACTTAATTCCTGTTTTGAATCAAATCTGTATTAGGAATGGAAAATTGGCTGATTTCAATAGTTATTGTGTAAAAAAAATTTTTTTATTCTAACCCGGGAGCATTCGAAAACATCGTTTTACGCAAAAAGATTAAACTTAGCAAATTTTTCACTTCGAATACAGATTTGATTCATGACAAGAAAAAGATTCAATTATGTATATAAAAAATGTAATTCTAGTACCAATGGAGTAAAATCAGTATAAAATATATGAAAATGCATTTCCTTTTCCTTCGCTTCTCTGCTATAGATAGAATGCGACATCTTTGAACGTTCACGAATATAACTCCCCGTGTAATAGCAATTAATAGCAATAATCATGATTTAAATAACAATTAATGAATAGCAATATAATGGCAATATAATGGCAACATAATAGCAATTGCTATTTCGAAATAGCATACTTGAGTCGTTTTGATGTTACGAATGGGCCAGAAATCTAGGAAATCTAAAATGGGAAAAAACAGGAAGTTATCCTAATTTATTAAAGAAGAAATGTATTAAAGATATTATAATTTCAGATAAAACGGATCAATCCTATCAATACGTAGTACGATAATACCAAACGCGGGAGAAGTCCCGCATTTATCCTCTTTCTGTGAACGACACACGATTTGTCTTAGAGGACCTTTTCCCTTTTTCTCCCTCTTTGTTCATTGGTTATTTTTGTCCCTAATGAGCCGTACAGTGAGTTAGTTTGTAAGCCTGTTTTTTAAATATGAATCATTTTCATGCTCATTTGGCATACAATTATTGATGATAAAATAGATTTCTTTTCGATCTTATATTAATAAATTTCTTGGTTTAAAATTCAACTCTTTGGTAGAAAGTTTATTTATTTTGTTAAAAATTCATATTTTTGGGTAGAAAATTAATCTTCTTGGTCGAGAATTCATGGTTTTGGTTGAAAATATAACTATTTGGTTGAACATTTGAGGGCTTTCTCGGAAGCTCATGTTTTTGGCTTGAAAATTCAACATTTTTTATGAAATTTTTTTCTTTATTGTCTGAAAAATCTTGGCTGTTTGAAAACTTGTATTTTTCGTTGAAAATAATGTCTTTAGTGTCATTTCTCTTTGTCGAAATAGTAAAAAATGGTGTAATCGCTTAAAAAAAGTGTTGAAAATTTCTGTAATTTGTTGAAAATTCTTCTTTTCTGGTAGCAAATTAATCATCTTGGTTTAAAATTCAACTATTTTGTTAAAAATGAATGCATTTTGTTAAGAGATTATCTTTTTAAGTAGAAAATTAATCTTGTTGGTTGAAAATTTAACGGTTTGGTTAAAATTTCCGGTATTTTGTTGAAAATTCTTCTTTTCTGCTAGAAAATTAATCATCTAAAAATTGGAATATGCCATTTCCGGTTGAAACTTTTACCATTTTTATTCTGAAAATTCTACTATTGAATTTTTTATTGAGAATTCATATTTTTTGGTTTAACATTCAACTATGTGGTTAAAAATTTATGTATTTTGTTGAAAATTCTTATTCTCTGGTAAAAAATTAATCTCCTTGGTTTAAAATTCAACTAGTTTGTTAAAAATGTTTGTATTTTGTTGAATATTCTTATTTTCTGGTAGAAAATTAATCTTCTTGGTTTAAAATTCAACTATTTTGTTAAAAGTGTATGTATTTTGTTAAGAATCACTTTTTTAAAGTAGAAAATTAATCTTGTTGGTTGAAAATGTAACGGTTTGGTTAAAATTTTCGGTATTTCGTTGAAAATTCTTCTTTTCTGCTGGAAAATTAATCATCTAAAAATTAAACTATTTCATTTCTGGTTGAAACTTTTACCATTTTTATTCTGAAAATTCAACTATTAAATTTTTTATTGAGAATTCATATTTTTTTGTTTAAAATTCAACTATCTGGTTAAAAATGTATGTATTTTGTTGAAAATTCTTATTCTCTGGTAGAAAATTAATCTCCTTGGTTTAAAATTCAACTAGTTTGTTAAAAATAATTTTGATGTTGATTGTTTTTTCGTCTACTGGTCTAAATCAATATTTTTCAATATTGACTTATTTTCTGAATTTTGAAAAAATTGCTCTCCAGCTCAGCTGGGAACCGAACCCAGGTCCACAGATTGCCGGTCTGGTGCTCTACCCACTAAGCTACTGAGAGACGAGGGAAAATTTTTTACAATCCCTACAAGTTGAATTCCGACGTCATTCCTTTACTTGTAAGATTTTATTTTCCAACATTCGAATGTTTTATATTTTTGATGTTACCCAGTGGGCACAAAACCATGAACATCCCAAGAACGTCCTTGGGACGTCCCCAGGACGTCCAATGTCAGTCCAATGAACGTCTCTAAGACGTCTAATGCCCGAAAGATGTCCTAAGGACGTCTTAAAGACATAGGAAGTTCTTAGGACATCTTTCGTACTGACATTGGACGTCTTGAAGGCATCCCTAGGATGTTCTGAAGACATGTTCCAAAAGACGTCCTAAGGATGTCCGGAAGACGTCTCATCCTTAATTTTTTTCCCACTGGGTATGGTTTTGACCAGATAAATTGTATTAATAATTTTGATTTTCATTGTTTTTTTTTTGTCTACTGGTCTAAATCAATATTTTTCAATATTGACTTATTTTCT
>CAKNXH010074928.1:0-10297 GCA_932178445.1 Andricus quercusramuli | reverse complement strand
TTTATTTTCAACATTGAATCATCAGGTGATTTCACGCTCTTTTTTTTGTATTTCATGCAGTATTGAGTAAAATCTGAGCTTACTTTAATGTTGGTCAATGTCGTTCGTAAAACGTGAGGTGAAAAAGAGCGAACTTGATTACTCGGTCTGTATCATCAGTAGAGTGAAATGCGATGATCAGTGAACACGTCATGGAAAACACATCATCAGTGACGTTACTTTATATTGTTAGGCCCTAAGCATTTAATAATTACCTTTTACAGGTTGATCACTGGACTGGGAAATGACCGGGAATTTTTTGAGACCGTGAAAAAACCTGCAATTAACCGGGAATACAAATTCGAACCGAGAATCACATTTAAATTTTGAAAAACGTGCTTTTTAAATCATAATTTTAATCTTTTCTTTTCCTAAAAAATTGTAGTCGTTGTCGAAAACCTGATTAGTTGCAAAACTACGTGAATATGACTTTTAGTAGCTGTTCTGATAAGAGAGAAAATTTTTATTATGTTATTTTTTAATATTGGAAAATAATTCTGTCCCTAACATTTTTTACAAAAAATTACCAGTGCCGAAATCAGATTTTCGAAAAAATATAAAATAATTCAGGTTTTATTTTAAAACATTAATTTTATGTTTTGAAGATTTGACAAGTTGAAAAAGAATCTGGAAGGTTTAAATGAAAAAAATATATTTTCCAGAATTAAATTTTTCTAGGAAACTGAATTATTTCGAAAGATATTAAAAAGTTTTAGAAGTTTTAAAAAGATTTGAAAATAATTTAAATCTTGAGAACATTTGCATTTTTTTTAATGTGGATTTTTGAAGATTGCGAAAAAGAAACTTTGAAATTTTTGAAAGGTTTCAGGATATCCCAAAAAAAAAAATCTTAAGATTCCTGGAAAAATTTCAAATGATTTTTCTATTTTGAAAAATTAATTTTAAGATAAAGCTTCAAAAGTTTTCAAAAGACTGACATAAATTTCTAATAGGAATGTAGAAGATTTTCAAGCAAAATTTTAGAAAAAATTCCCGTCAACTTAAGAGATATTTAGAACTTTCAAAAAGAATATCAAATAATTGAAACTCGGAAGAATTTTGAAAATTTTCAAACAAAATATAGATTTTTAAAAATTTCGAATACAAAGTTTAGAAGCTTTATTAGAATTTTGAAAAGCTTTAAGAGATTAAAAAATGTTTCTCAAGATTCCTACGAAAATTCAGAATGATTTACTATTTGGAAAAATTAATTTTAAGAGAATTTGTATAAAGATTTTTAAAATTCTGAAACAAGAATCTGGAAGATTTTAAAGAAATTTGTTTAGTTTTAGGAAAAATTCAAATAGTTTTCAAAGATGTTTAGAACGTTTAGAAATTTTCAAAAGATTAAAAATAATTAAAAATTTTTAAAGATTTCAACAAATGTTATATAATTTGTAAAAAGAATGTAGAACATTTTCAAGCAAAATTCAAAACTATTTTCTATTTTGAAAAATGTATTTTAAGAAGAAATTGAAAAAGTTTTCAAAACAAAAAATGTTTCCTAAATTATCAAAAAAGAATTTGGAAGATTTTAAGGCAATTTTATTAATTTTGCAGGATTTTAAAACTATTTTAGACACAATTCGAATCATCTTAAAAAATATTTAAAAGTTTCGAAAAACACGAAGCTTTTTAAGGATTCTGAAAGGTTTCAAAAATATAAATAAATTTTCTTAAGTTTCCTGGGTAATTTAACATGATTTTTTATGTTGAAAAATTAATTTTAAGAGAACATTGAAAAAAATGTAAAAACATTTTAAAAGATTTCTAAAATTGTCAAAAAGAATCTGGAATATTTTAAGGCAATTTTAGTAATTTTGCAGGATCTTCAAAAATATTTTTGGAAAAATTTGAAGCATTTTAAAAGATGTTTAAAAGTTATGGAAAAATTTGAAAATATTTTAAAAAGTGTAAGACAAAATGTAGATGTTTGAAGATTTGGAGATAATATTTTTAATGTTTTAAGGATTCTGAAAGGTTTTAAGATAATAACAACATTTTCTTGAAATTCCTGGAAAATTAAAAATGATTTTTTACCTTGAAAAATTAATTTTAAGAGAATATGTAAACAAATTTCAAAAGATTTCCAAAATTGTCTAAAAAATAATTTTGTTAACTATGCAGAATTTTTTAAAAATTGTAGGAAAAATGCGAATAATTTAAAAAGGTATTTAGAAGGTTAAGAAGTTTTCAAAAAATTAAAAAATAATTTAAAATTTGAAAGGATTTAAAAAAATATTAATCAAAATGTGGATCTTTGAAGATTTTGAAACACAATTTAGAAGGGTTTTAAGAATTTTTAAAGGTTTCAAGAAAATACAAAAGGTTTCTTAAGATTCATGCGTAAATAAATTCCTAAACTTTCGAAAAAGAACAAAAAATAGTTTAAATAAAAAAATTTTACATTTTGCAAGATGAAAAAGTTTTAGAAAAAATTCAATAAGTTTAAGAAATATTGAAAAGTTTTGAAAAGATTCAAAAATAAAGAAAAACTTGTAAATATTTCAAAAAGTTTAAAACAATATGTAGATTTTTTAAGATTTCGAACAAAACATTTATATGAAGTTTTTAATTTCTTAGGTATCAGCGATTAATTATTGATTAATTATTGAAGAGTTTTCACAAAAATCCATTATAAAAATTATTTATTTCAATACTAAGTGAATTTTACAATAACTATGTTATGAATACACGTAATAATAATTAAACTGTTATCTTTTATGGCAGAAAATTCTACGTTTTTGTTTAAAAATTCATCGTTTTTGGTTGAAAATAAACTTCTTCGTTACAAATTCAAATGTCTTCTGAAAAGTTCGTTTTTTGGTTTGAAAATTCAACTGTTTGGTAAATAATTTCACTATTTTGTTCAAAATTCGTATCTGTTATTGAAAGTTTAACCATTTTGTTTAGAAGTATTATTTTTTGGTCGAAAATTCAACTTTTTTCTTGCACGTTCGTGTTTTTGGATAAAAAATTCTTCCTTATGGATTGAAAATTCATCTCTTGGTAGAAGATTCATATTTTTTGTTGATAATTTATTTTTTTTTCATTGAAAAGTATACTATTATGTTTTTATTTCAGAATTAATCTCTTTTGTTCGAAAATTGTATTATTTTGTTGAAAGTTTAACTGCATTATTAAAAATTCGTCCTTTTTGGATTAAAAATTCATTATTCTGGGTTAAAAACAAAACATTTATTGAAGATTCAACTGCCTTCTAATAAATTCATCTTTTTGGTTCGAAATTTAAATTATTTCGTTAAAAATTCAACTATTTGATTAATAATTCGTTCCTTTTTATTAAAAGTTATATTTGGTTGTAAATGCAACTGTTTGGATTAAAATCATTTTTTACCACTCAGCTATTTGATTAAAAATTTAACTTTGATCGTTGAAAATTATATATTTTGTTGAAAATTGTCTTCTCACGTTAGTAGCTCAACTGTATTCTAAAAAAATCGTATTTTGGACTTGAAAATTAAACTATTTTGTTGAAAAAGCAACTGTTTTTGGTTGAAGTTCAACTGTTTTTGTTTGAAAATTCGACAATTTGGTTGAACATTCGACTATTTGATCAGAAATTTAATTATTTTATTAAAAAGTCAACTATTTTCTAAATCATTCAACTTTT
Source organism: Andricus quercusramuli (assembly GCA_932178445.1). Taxonomy (NCBI): domain Eukaryota; kingdom Metazoa; phylum Arthropoda; class Insecta; order Hymenoptera; family Cynipidae; genus Andricus; species Andricus quercusramuli. The sequence continues at coordinate 6,624 of CAKNXH010074928.1, read as the reverse complement.
GAACTTTAAAAACTTAACTGTTTTTTTTAAATTCTTCTTTGTTGAAAATTTGTATCTTTTGGTTAAAAAATTAACTATGTGAAGCGTTTATTTACCAAAAACCATTTTTAATTGTATGGGCGAGAAAAAATGTTGAAAACCGGAAGTTTTTTCGACGATAAAATGAGTTACTTTTTTGTTGTATAATAATTAAAGTCGGTGAAATGGATTTTAATGTTTCATTGTGAGATACATTTTTTTCAAGTCCTTAGAATTAAACTTAATTAGATTAGGTTTCCATTATCTAATTTTTTCACTATTAAACGATTGAATTAAAAGTTTTTGAATACAAATTTCTTCAAGCTTTAATTTGGAAACGTAAAAATTTAGAAAAATTCAATTTTGTTTGCTTTAATTTTCAGTTTAGTTTGTATTACTTATATTTTTTACTTAAAAATTTATTACTTATATTATATTTTAATTAACATTCATAATTTTCTCATTGCAATGTCTTTCGGTGTCAGTTGATTAACTAGTTGATTAACAACCTAAAATCGCTTACTTTGCTCTAGAAATTTATATTTTGCGGAGCAGAGAATACAAAATAAAAATATTACCTATAAAATAATGAAATTATCTAAAAGGCAATAAATTCTTCGGCTTCAATTCTTTCTGGAACAAGAATTCGCCAAATGGTTCGTGCTCTGAATGGAATTTGATCAAATTCCAATAGGGAATTCTCGGCAAGTCAGGTGCATTAAAAGAATTTATGTTGAAACTTATATTTATGAGATAAATGCATTCTAGGATTGGAGAAGCAATACTTCTCTCTTGGTCGAAATAAAAATAAACTTATCTTATGTATTATAGAAATAAATAATCTTTCAGATATACTTCTACCCACGTACATCCAAAACGGGAAATGATCTTAACGAAGTTGTTTCCGGATGTAAAAAGAGAAGAAAAAAAAACAGTAAATTTTTTTCGTGTGGTTTGTAGACAAGTTCTAGACACGATTGCGGGACTCTATGTGGCAAGTACTCTCGACCATTCACCTTTCAACAAACTGGACCACTGAACGAGACGGAAACAAGATACGCAAATAGAAAATTAATCAGATAGATTCAAAGTTCAGGCTTTCGACACACAACACTATTGACATTATTTGACACTTTTTCTGAGCTATGACACTATTTTGATACTATTTCGAAAAAAAGGACTATAAAGACACTATTTTCGCACATTTATCTTAAATACGTTTCGATTTTTTCGCTAACTGGGTAAAAAATAATACGCCATATCAACGAGGTGTTTCAGTCAATAAAGAAAAAAAATGTTGAATTTTCAAGCCAAAAATATGAGTTTTCTGAAAATTAGTTGAATTTTCAAACCGAAGAAAAGAATTTTCAACTACAAAAGATAAGTGTTCAATTACTTTTCAATAAAACGCATTATTAACCACTTGAATTCAACGAAAAAAGACAAGTTTTTTAACAAAATAGTTGAATCCTTCTAATCTTTTTAACCAAAAAAGATTAAGTTTCTATAAAAAATATGAATTTTCCAATCAAAAAGATGACTTTTCAACCAAGAGAGGTGTTTCAGTCAATGAAGAAAAAAATTTCATCAAAAATGTTGAATTTTCAAGCCAAAAATATGAGTTTTCTGAAAAAGAGTTGAATTTTTAAACTGAAGAAAAGAATTTCTAACTACAAAAGATAAGTGTTCAATTACTTTTCAATAAAACGCATTATTAACCACTTGAATTCAACGAAAAAAGAAATTTTTTTAACAAAATAGTTGAATCCTCTCCTAATTAGCTAAATTTTTAACAAAGAAGTATTCTTTTTCACCAAATTAGACTCATTTTCCAGAAAATTTCAATAAATTAAAGTTAAAAAGTCGAATGTTTTAGCAACCAGTTGACTTTTAAACCTCAAAAGCGAATCTTCTACCAATTGATTTCAACTAAAATGGAGAATTTTTTACAAATTAGTTGAATCCTCAACCAAAATGGAATAGTAAAATTTCCAAAACAAAAAAATCCAACAAAATGTTCAATTTTTAATTAAATGGTTTTATTTTCTACCAAAATAGTTGAATTTTTAACAAAAAAGTCCATTTTCAACCAAGAACATTAATTTTCTATCAAAGAAGGCTAACTTTTTACAAATTGCATAAATATACAACTGAATAGTTAGTTAATTAGTCCAAATTTTATTTTATCTATTTTTATTATTAATTTTTTTCTTTTGAAAATTGTTGTGTAAAAAAGATCGATTTGAGCCAAAAATGAAGTAGTTGAATTTTCATTAGAGAGAATAAATTTTCAATAAAAAACAAACTAATTTTCTATAATACAGTTTAATTTTCTACCAAATTGTGGAATTTTCAATCCAAAAAGGACCAATTTTCTACGTAACAGTTGAATTTTCAATCCGAGAATATAAATTTTCAACAAAAAAGGTAATTTTCAACAAATCCGTCGAATTTTCAAGAAAACAGTTTAATTTTTATTTTAAAAATTAATGTTTAACCCAAAAGAAACCCGAAGTTCAAACTAAATTTATGAATCTTTAATCAGAAAAATAAACTTTTGTGTTTTCTACCAAAAAGATTAATTTTGAAGCCATTAATACAAAATTTCTAAAAAAAAAAGCAGTTTAATTTTCTCCGCGAAAATGTGAATTTTCTATAAAAAAATTAATTTTCAACCGAAACGGATTAGTTTTTAAGCAGACAGTTAGATTTTTGACCAAAAAATATAAATTTTCTACCAAAGAAATAAATTGTTCATTCAAAAAGACGATTTTTCAACTAATAATGCAAAAATATATAACTAAATGAAGATTTTTGACGATTTCGACATGAAATTTTGAACTTTTTTAAGGACTCCTAATGGTATCAAGATAAAAATGTTCTCAAAATTTCTCGGGAATGTAAAATTATTTTTTATTTTGAAAAATTGTAATAAAATATTTTTTTTTAAGTATTAAAAGATTGTCAAAATTGTCCAAAAAGAATCTGGAATGTATTAAAGAAATGTTATTAATTTTGCAGGAATAAGAAAAATGTAAAGAAAATTTGTATCTTTGTTAAAGATATTTAAAAGTTCTAAAAACATTCTTAAAATTATTTAAAATTTGAAAAGATTTGAAAAGATTTGAAAAGATTTTTAACAAAATGTGGATTTCCCAACATTTCGAAATAATATTTTGAAGCTTTTTAAGGATTCTGAAATGTTTCAAGAGAATAAGAAAATGTTCTTAAAATTCCTGGTAAATTTTAAATGATTTTTTCTTTTGAAAAATTAATTTAAAGAAAATTTTTATGAAGATTTCCAAAATGTTCAACAAAAAAAAATGTTATGGAATAATTCGAGGCCATATCAATTTTGCAGGACTTAAGAACAATGTAGGAAAAATTTGAAAAATTTGATAAGATACTTGAAAAATTTGAAAACATTTAAAAAATAATTTGAAATTTAAAAAGGTGTGAACAAATCAAACAAAATTTTGGTATTCTTGAAGTTTTCGAAATACTATTTTGAAGCTTATTAAGTATTTTGAAAGGTTTCAAGATAATAACAAAATTTTATTAAAATTCCTGGGAAATTTTAAATAAATTTTTTCTTTTGAAAAATTAATTTCTAGAAAAATTGTAAAAAACTTTCCAAAATTAAAAAAAAAGGTTGGAATAATTCTAGCTCATATTAATTTTGCAGGACTTGAAAAAAATGTAGGAAAAATTCTAATAATTTCATGAAATACTTGAAAAATTTGGAAACATTCCAAAAGAAATTTGAAAAGATGTAAAAAAATGTTAGGTAGTTTTGATATTTGAAGATTACGAGATAATATTTTGGAAGCTTTTTAAGGATTTTGAAAGGTTTCAATATAATAAAAAAAACATTCCTAACATTCCTGGGAAAATGTAAATCACTTTTTTTATTTTTGTTTTGAAAAATTAATTCTAAGAGGATATTTAAGAATATTTCAAAACAAATTCAGATGTATAAATAACTATTGAACAATTTTAATAGTTTCATTTTTATAGTTTTTAACTTAAAATTGTTTGAAATGATATAATTTTGCAAATTTTTACATTCATTCATTCTTGCAATTGGAACATTGGAAATGACAGTGTGGATTTATATTTTTTAGCAATTTATAATAAAATTAATTTAATTTTAATTTAAAAACTTTGCGGTTTAACGGCATATAATTTAACATAGTGCAATTGAAAAGTGTGAAAAACTTCTACTTTTTATCTATAAATTACTGAGCGTATGAATAAAAAATTTCTGAATTAGTTAAGCTTTAATTTTAAAAGTTTAATATTCAAAAGAGTTCCACTTTAAGTTCTTTAATTTCCACTTCAATTTTTGTTACTTCTAATGAACAAATTATCAGCTTTAAGAGTTCAAATTTTCTAATTACAATGAATTTCGTAGATAAATTTTTATGTTGTAAATTAAAAAGAAATTTAAATTTGAATTCATTCTGAATCTAATTTCTTAAATAAAAAAAAAAAATAAATAAAAAATTGGTCCAGAGGGAAGCTACGTCCCGGAAAATCTGTCGAGCGCCTAAATGTTTGCGGGATTTGAGGATGAACGCAGCCGCACACGCAGTCGCAATGTGACTTTCGTCATGTCGTTTTAAGCAGTTTTAAGGCGTGTGACCGTGACTTTTCAGGTGTGGCGAAATAAGTTTAGGTCGTTGACACAAAATAACATCCCTGTTATTCCCTGCAGGGGCAAATTTCAGCAATCCACGCTAATCAGTTCTACTTTTGTGCTTGAAGAAAATTACACCTTGCAGTTCCCAGGACGGAAGCTGCAATTTCCTTATCCGTGATCGCTCTCACGAAATCTTCCTCACAAAACTTATCTTCCACTGCGATTGTTCTGGGAGATACGCATTATTCTGTGCCAAAGAAGATTTTGAATTAAAAATCACAAATTCCATTTACTCGACTAGAAAAATCTCATCTCGTAATTGTCCTCCCGACAATAAATTTAGGGGATGCATTCTCAAGGGGACTATGATTGCATCGATTCAGGCGTGTTTCGGTGCATCGACCGCGCGAGTTCAGTTCAAGTTTACCCAGAGTAAAATTTAATCCAATTATCAAGAAAATAGTTTTCGCCAGATTCTGTAAATAATTATTTATGATGGATTAGTGATGAAATTAGTTGAATATTTATTCGTTGACTGTATCGTTTGTTGAAGAAGTGATACATCTATTTGAAAAAGGCTGATTTATGGAAGAACTAAGATCTAATATTGTTATCAACTACAAAGTTTTATTGAGATTGTGATAGATTTTATTGAGATTAGACTGAAATTGATTTAAGAATTTGTTAACCGAGCATGCCGACAATTTTCCTTAAGCGATTATCTTGAATTCGAGAAGAAATTAAAATAATATAATAATAGAAGAAAATGTTTAGTTGTTGTGCTTGTACGAGACCTTCCAAGTTAGAGACAGAGGAGGCAAGATCAGATGATACTTCGGATTCGGACGAGGAAGATTCGAGTCTTGAAGATGATGAAAAGTCCGAAAATGGCGATGCTCAAAATTCAGATGATGAAAAGCCTAAAGAAAAGGAGGAAACTGCCGAGAAAGTCGAAACTGAAGTTCACACAGAAGAAAGTCCCATTCACAAGAATGGAACTTCACCGAAAACTTCGGTCGAAGAAGAAAAAGAAGTACCTGGTCCAGCAAAAATTGAGGATTCGCCAGTTTTGCAGAAAAGTCCTCCCGAAGAAAAAGTTAATCCTCATCAGATTGAGACTCAAGAAGAAAAGGATGTTTCGAGTTCAGAAAAGGCCGGAAGTGAAGATGAAAGTCCGGAAAGTAAATCGAATACTGGGTCCGTTCTTAATCTTTCTGATTCAGTTACTCCTTCCCCAGATTCGAAAATTGCGGATGAAATTCTCACACCAGAAAAAAGTCAAAGTTTCGAGGATGAGGAACCCAGTCCAGCAAGTTCATCAAATACTGGCTCAGTTGTTCATCTACCTGCTACTCTAGTCAACGAAGTCACGAGTCCGGAAAAAATTTCTACTTTAAGGAATGAGGTAACAAGTCCGGAAAATTTTACTTCGAGTCCAAAAAGTGCAAGTTTCGAGGACGATCGTGAAAGTCAAGAAAATACATCGATTACTGGCTCTGTTATTCAGTTGCCTGGTATAATTAAAGACAACGAAGTTCCAAGTCCTCCAAAGAGTCTAACTCCCGAAAATATTGTGATTCCACCTCCTGAAAGTGGGGATTTTAATTTATCATCTGAAGGTGGGGACATTATTCCACCTCCTGAAAGTGAGGACTTTGGATCAGGTCCTGAAAGTGGAAGTTTTGTTCCACCTCCAGAACTGGGCGATATTATTTCACCCCCTGAAAGTGGTGATTTTATGCCTCCACCTATGATAGAAGATATTTCACCTCCTCAAATTGGGGATATTATTTCACCACCTGAAAGTGGTTGTTTTATGCCTCCTCCTCAAATAGAAGATATTTCACCTCCTGAAATCGGGAACATTACTGAACCTCCTGAAAGTGAAGATTTTGGTCTAGATGCTGGCAGTGAAAGTTTTATTCCACCTCCCGAAAGTGGGGATTTTACTTCTTCAGCCCCTG
>CAKNXH010074927.1:0-10300 GCA_932178445.1 Andricus quercusramuli | reverse complement strand
TTTATTTTCAACATTGAATCATCAGGTGATTTCACGCTCTTTTTTTTTGTATTTCATGCAGTATTGAGTAAAATCTGAGCTTACTTTAATGTTGGTCAATGTCGTTCGTAAAACGTGAGGTGAAAAAGAGCGAACTTGATTACTCGGTCTGTATCATCAGTAGAGTGAAATGCGATGATCAGTGAACACGTCATGGAAAACACATCATCAGTGACGTTACTTTATATTGTTAGGCCCTAAGCATTTAATAATTACCTTTTACAGGTTGATCACTGGACTGGGAAATGACCGGGAATTTTTTGAGACCGTGAAAAAACCTGCAATTAACCGGGAATACAAATTCGAACCGAGAATCACATTTAAATTTTGAAAAACGTGCTTTTTAAATCATAATTTTAATCTTTTTTCTTTTCCTAAAAAATTGTAGTCGTTGTCGAAAACCTGATTAGTTGCAAAACTACGTGAATATGACTTTTAGTAGCTGTTCTGATAAGAGAGAAAATTTTTATTATGTTATTTTTTAATATTGGAAAATAATTCTGTCCCTAACATTTTTTACAAAAAATTACCAGTGCCGAAATCAGATTTTCGAAAAAATATAAAATAATTCAGGTTTTATTTTAAAACATTAATTTTATGTTTTGAAGATTTGACAAGTTGAAAAAGAATCTGGAAGGTTTAAATGAAAAAAATATATTTTCCAGAATTAAATTTTTCTAGGAAACTGAATTATTTCGAAAGATATTAAAAAGTTTTAGAAGTTTTAAAAAGATTTGAAAATAATTTAAATCTTGAGAACATTTGCATTTTTTTTAATGTGGATTTTTGAAGATTGCGAAAAAGAAACTTTGAAATTTTTGAAAGGTTTCAGGATATCCCAAAAAAAAAAATCTTAAGATTCCTGGAAAAATTTCAAATGATTTTTCTATTTTGAAAAATTAATTTTAAGATAAAGCTTCAAAAGTTTTCAAAAGACTGACATAAATTTCTAATAGGAATGTAGAAGATTTTCAAGCAAAATTTTAGAAAAAATTCCCGTCAACTTAAGAGATATTTAGAACTTTCAAAAAGAATATCAAATAATTGAAACTCGGAAGAATTTTGAAAATTTTCAAACAAAATATAGATTTTTAAAAATTTCGAATACAAAGTTTAGAAGCTTTATTAGAATTTTGAAAAGCTTTAAGAGATTAAAAAATGTTTCTCAAGATTCCTACGAAAATTCAGAATGATTTACTATTTGGAAAAATTAATTTTAAGAGAATTTGTATAAAGATTTTTAAAATTCTGAAACAAGAATCTGGAAGATTTTAAAGAAATTTGTTTAGTTTTAGGAAAAATTCAAATAGTTTTCAAAGATGTTTAGAACGTTTAGAAATTTTCAAAAGATTAAAAATAATTAAAAATTTTTAAAGATTTCAACAAATGTTATATAATTTGTAAAAAGAATGTAGAACATTTTCAAGCAAAATTCAAAACTATTTTCTATTTTGAAAAATGTATTTTAAGAAGAAATTGAAAAAGTTTTCAAAACAAAAAATGTTTCCTAAATTATCAAAAAAGAATTTGGAAGATTTTAAGGCAATTTTATTAATTTTGCAGGATTTTAAAACTATTTTAGACACAATTCGAATCATCTTAAAAAATATTTAAAAGTTTCGAAAAACACGAAGCTTTTTAAGGATTCTGAAAGGTTTCAAAAATATAAATAAATTTTCTTAAGTTTCCTGGGTAATTTAACATGATTTTTTATGTTGAAAAATTAATTTTAAGAGAACATTTAAAAAAATGTAAAAACATTTTAAAAGATTTCTAAAATTGTCAAAAAGAATCTGGAATATTTTAAGGCAATTTTAGTAATTTTGCAGGATCTTCAAAAATATTTTTGGAAAAATTTGAAGCATTTTAAAAGATGTTTAAAAGTTATGGAAAAATTTGAAAATATTTTAAAAAGTGTAAGACAAAATGTAGATGTTTGAAGATTTGGAGATAATATTTTTAATGTTTTAAGGATTCTGAAAGGTTTTAAGATAATAACAACATTTTCTTGAAATTCCTGGAAAATTAAAAATGATTTTTTACCTTGAAAAATTAATTTTAAGAGAATATGTAAACAAATTTCAAAAGATTTCCAAAATTGTCTAAAAAATAATTTTGTTAACTATGCAGAATTTTTTAAAAATTGTAGGAAAAATGCGAATAATTTAAAAAGGTATTTAGAAGGTTAAGAAGTTTTCAAAAAATTAAAAAATAATTTAAAATTTGAAAGGATTTTAAAAAATATTAATCAAAATGTGGATCTTTGAAGATTTTGAAACACAATTTAGAAGGGTTTTAAGAATTTTTAAAGGTTTCAAGAAAATACAAAAGGTTTCTTAAGATTCATGCGTAAATAAATTCCTAAACTTTCGAAAAAGAACAAAAAATAGTTTAAATAAAAAAATTTTACATTTTGCAAGATGAAAAAGTTTTAGAAAAAATTCAATAAGTTTAAGAAATATTGAAAAGTTTTGAAAAGATTCAAAAATAAAGAAAAACTTGTAAATATTTCAAAAAGTTTAAAACAATATGTAGATTTTTTAAGATTTCGAACAAAACATTTATATGAAGTTTTTAATTTCTTTGGTATCAGCGATTAATTATTGAAGAGTTTTTACAAAAATCCATGATAAAAATGATTTATTTTAATACTAAGTGAATTTTACAATAACTATGTTATGAATACACGTAATAATAATTAAACTGTTATCTTTTATGGCAGAAAATTCTACGTTTTTGTTTAAAAATTCATCGTTTTTGGTTGAAAATAAACTTCTTCGTTACAAATTCAAATGTCTTCTGAAAAGTTCGTTTTTTGGTTTGAAAATTCAACTGTTTGGTAAATAATTTCACTATTTTGTTCAAAATTCGTATCTGTTATTGAAAGTTTAACCATTTTGTTTAGAAGTATTATTTTTTGGTCGAAAATTCAACTTTTTTCTTGCACGTTCGTGTTTTTGGATAAAAAATTCTTCCTTATGGATTGAAAATTCATCTCTTGGTAGAAGATTCATATTTTTTGTTGATAATTTATTTTTTTTTCATTGAAAAGTATACTATTATGTTTTTATTTCAGAATTAATCTCTTTTGTTCGAAAATTGTATTATTTTGTTGAAAGTTTAACTGCATTATTAAAAATTCGTCCTTTTTGGATTAAAAATTCATTATTCTGGGTTAAAAACAAAACATTTATTGAAGATTCAACTGCCTTCTAATAAATTCATCTTTTTGGTTCGAAATTTAAATTATTTCGTTAAAAATTCAACTATTTGATTAATAATTCGTTCCTTTTTATTAAAAGTTATATTTGGTTGTAAATGCAACTGTTTGGATTAAAATCATTTTTTACCACTCAGCTATTTGATTAAAAATTTAACTTTGATCGTTGAAAATTATATATTTTGTTGAAAATTGTCTTCTCACGTTAGTAGCTCAACTGTATTCTAAAAAAATCGTATTTTGGACTTGAAAATTAAACTATTTTGTTGAAAAAGCAACTGTTTTTGGTTGAAGTTCAACTGTTTTTGTTTGAAAATTCGACAATTTGGTTGAACATTCGACTATTTGATCAGAAATTTAATTATTTTATTAAAAAGTCAACTATTTTCTAAATCATTCAACTTTTGAACTTTAAAAACTTAACTGTTTTTTTTAAATTCTTCTTTGTTGAAAATTTGTATCTTTTGGTTAAAAAATTAACTATGTGAAGCGTTTATTTACCAAAAACCATTTTTAATTGTATGGGCGAGAAAAAATGTTGAAAACCGGAAGTTTTTTCGACGATAAAATGAGTTACTTTTTTGTTGTATAATAATTAAAGTCGGTGAAATGGATTTTAATGTTTCATTGTGAGATACATTTTTTTCAAGTCCTTAGAATTAAACTTAATTAGATTAGGTTTCCATTATCTAATTTTTTCACTATTAAACGATTGAATTAAAAGTTTTTGAATACAAATTTCTTCAAGCTTTAATTTGGAAACGTAAAAATTTAGAAAAATTCAATTTTGTTTGCTTTAATTTTCAGTTTAGTTTGTATTACTTATATTTTTTACTTAAAAATTTATTACTTATATTATATTTTAATTAACATTCATAATTTTCTCATTGCAATGTCTTTCGGTGTCAGTTGATTAACTAGTTGATTAACAACCTAAAATCGCTTACTTTGCTCTAGAAATTTATATTTTGCGGAGCAGAGAATACAAAATAAAAATATTACCTATAAAATAATGAAATTATCTAAAAGGCAATAAATTCTTCGGCTTCAATTCTTTCTGGAACAAGAATTCGCCAAATGGTTCGTGCTCTGAATGGAATTTGATCAAATTCCAATAGGGAATTCTCGGCAAGTCAGGTGCATTAAAAGAATTTATGTTGAAACTTATATTTATGAGATAAATGCATTCTAGGATTGGAGAAGCAATACTTCTCTCTTGGTCGAAATAAAAATAAACTTATCTTATGTATTATAGAAATAAATAATCTTTCAGATATACTTCTACCCACGTACATCCAAAACGGGAAATGATCTTAACGAAGTTGTTTCCGGATGTAAAAAGAGAAGAAAAAAAAACAGTAAATTTTTTTCGTGTGGTTTGTAGACAAGTTCTAGACACGATTGCGGGACTCTATGTGGCAAGTACTCTCGACCATTCACCTTTCAACAAACTGGACCACTGAACGAGACGGAAACAAGATACGCAAATAGAAAATTAATCAGATAGATTCAAAGTTCAGGCTTTGGACTCAACACTATTGACATTATTTGACACTTTTTTTGAGCTATGACACTATTTTGATACTATTTCGAAAAAAAGGACTATAAAGACACTATTTTCGCACATTTATCTCAAATATGGTTTAATTTTTGCGGTAACTGGCTAGAAAATAATACGTTTGCCATATCAACGAGATGTTTCAGTCAATGATGAAAAAACATGTCATCACAAATGTTGAATTTTCAAGACAAAAATATGAGTTTTCTTACAATTAGTTGAATTTTCAAACCGAAGAAAAGAATTTTCAACTACAAAAGATAAGTGTTCAATTACTTTTCAATAAAACGCATTATTAACCACTTGAATTCAACGAAAAAAGACAAGTTTTTTAACAAAATAGTTGAATCCTTCTAATCTTTTTAACCAAAAAAGATTAAGTTTCTATAAAAAATATGAATTTTCCAATCAAAAAGATGACTTTTCAACCAAGAGAGGTGTTTCAGTCAATGAAGAAAAAAATTTCATCAAAAATGTTGAATTTTCAAGCCAAAAATATGAGTTTTCTGAAAAAGAGTTGAATTTTTAAACTGAAGAAAAGAATTTCTAACTACAAAAGATAAGTGTTCAATTACTTTTCAATAAAACGCATTATTAACCACTTGAATTCAACGAAAAAAGAAAATTTTTTAACAAAATAGTTGAATCCTCTCCTAATTAGCTAAATTTTTAACAAAGAAGTATTCTTTTTCACCAAATTAGACTCATTTTCCAGAAAATTTCAATAAATTAAAGTTAAAAAGTCGAATGTTTTAGCAACCAGTTGACTTTTAAACCTCAAAAGCGAATCTTCTACCAATTGATTTCAACTAAAATGGAGAATTTTTTACAAATTAGTTGAATCCTCAACCAAAATGGAATAGTAAAATTTCCAAAACAAAAAAATCCAACAAAATGTTCAATTTTTAATTAAATGGTTTTATTTTCTACCAAAATAGTTGAATTTTCAACAAAAAAGTCCATTTTCAACCAAGAACATTAATTTTCTATCAAAGAAGGCTAACTTTTTACAAATTGCATAAATATACAACTGAATAGTTAGTTAATTAGTCCAAATTTTATTTTATCTATTTTTATTATTAATTTTTTTCTTTTGAAAATTGTTGTGTAAAAAAGATCGATTTGAGCCAAAAATGAAGTAGTTGAATTTTCATTAGAGAGAATAAATTTTCAATAAAAAACAAACTAATTTTCTATAATACAGTTTAATTTTCTACCAAATTGTGGAATTTTCAATCCAAAAAGGACCAATTTTCTACGTAACAGTTGAATTTTCAATCCGAGAATATAAATTTTCAACAAAAAAGGTAATTTTCAACAAATCCGTCGAATTTTCAAGAAAACAGTTTAATTTTTATTTTAAAAATTAATGTTTAACCCAAAAGAAACCCGAAGTTCAAACTAAATTTATGAATCTTTAATCAGAAAAATAAACTTTTGTGTTTTCTACCAAAAAGATTAATTTTGAAGCCATTAATACAAAATTTCTAAAAAAAAAAGCAGTTTAATTTTCTCCGCGAAAATGTGAATTTTCTATAAAAAAATTAATTTTCAACCGAAACGGATTAGTTTTTAAGCAGACAGTTAGATTTTTGACCAAAAAATATAAATTTTCTACCAAAGAAATAAATTGTTCATTCAAAAAGACGATTTTTCAACTAATAATGCAAAAATATATAACTAAATGAAGATTTTTGACGATTTCGACATGAAATTTTGAACTTTTTTAAGGACTCCTAATGGTATCAAGATAAAAATGTTCTCAAAATTTCTCGGGAATGTAAAATTATTTTTTATTTTGAAAAATTGTAATAAAATATTTTTTTTAAGTATTAAAAGATTGTCAAAATTGTCGAAAAAGAATCTGGAATGTATTAAAGAAATGTTATTAATTTTGCAGGAATAAGAAAAATGTAAGGAAAATTTGTATCTTTTTTAAAGATATTTAAAAGTTCTAAAAACATTCTTAAAATTATTTAAAATTTGAAAAGATTTGAAAAGATTTGAAAAGATTTTTAACAAAATGTGGATTTCCCAACATTTCGAAATAATATTTTGAAGCTTTTTAAGGATTCTGAAATGTTTCAAGAGAATAAGAAAATGTTCTTAAAATTCCTGGTAAATTTTAAATGATTTTTTCTTTTGAAAAATTAATTTAAAGAAAATTTTTATGAAGATTTCCAAAATGTTCAACAAAAAAAAATGTTATGGAATAATTCGAGGCCATATCAATTTTGCAGGACTTAAGAACAATGTAGGAAAAATTTGAAAAATTTGATAAGATACTTGAAAAATTTGAAAACATTTAAAAAATAATTTGAAATTTAAAAAGGTGTGAACAAATCAAACAAAATTTTGGTATTCTTGAAGTTTTCGAAATACTATTTTGAAGCTTATTAAGTATTTTGAAAGGTTTCAAGATAATAACAAAATTTTATTAAAATTCCTGGGAAATTTTAAATAAATTTTTTCTTTTGAAAAATTAATTTCTAGAAAAATTGTAAAAAACTTTCCAAAATTAAAAAAAAAGGTTGGAATAATTCTAGCTCATATTAATTTTGCAGGACTTGAAAAAAATGTAGGAAAAATTCTAATAATTTCATGAAATACTTGAAAAATTTGGAAACATTCCAAAAGAAATTTGAAAAGATGTAAAAAAATGTTAGGTAGTTTTGATATTTGAAGATTACGAGATAATATTTTGGAAGCTTTTTAAGGATTTTGAAAGGTTTCAATATAATAAAAAAAACATTCCTAACATTCCTGGGAAAATGTAAATCACTTTTTTTATTTTTGTTTTGAAAAATTAATTCTAAGAGGATATTTAAGAATATTTCAAAACAAATTCAGATGTATAAATAACTATTGAACAATTTTAATAGTTTCATTTTTATAGTTTTTAACTTAAAATTGTTTGAAATGATATAATTTTGCAAATTTTTACATTCATTCATTCTTGCAATTGGAACATTGGAAATGACAGTGTGGATTTATATTTTTTAGCAATTTATAATAAAATTAATTTAATTTTAATTTAAAAACTTTGCGGTTTAACGGCATATAATTTAACATAGTGCAATTGAAAAGTGTGAAAAACTTCTACTTTTTATCTATAAATTACTGAGCGTATGAATAAAAAATTTCTGAATTAGTTAAGCTTTAATTTTAAAAGTTTAATATTCAAAAGAGTTCCACTTTCAGTTCTTTAATTTCCACTTCAATTTTTGTTACTTCTAATGAACAAATTATCAGCTTTAAGAGTTCCAATCTTCTAATTACAATGAATTTCGTAGATAAATTTTTATGTTGTAAATTAAAAAGAAATTTAAATTTGAATTCATTCTGAATCTAATTTCTTAAATAAAACAAAAATAAATAAAAAATTGGTCCAGAGGGAAGCTGCGTCCCGGAAAATCTGTCGAGCGCCTAAATGTTTGCGGGATTTGAGGATGAACGCAGCCGCACACGCAGTCGCAATGTGACTTTCGTCATGTCGTTTTAAGCAGTTTTAAGGCGTGTGACCGTGACTTTTCAGGTGTGGCGAAATAAGTTTAGGTCGTTGACACAAAATAACATCCCTGTTATTCCCTGCAGGGGCAAATTTCAGCAATCCACGCTAATCAGTTCTACTTTTGTGCTTGAAGAAAATTACACCTTGCAGTTCCCAGGACGGAAGCTGCAATTTCCTTATCCGTGATCGCTCTCACGAAATCTTCCTCACAAAACTTATCTTCCACTGCGATTGTTCTGGGAGATACGCATTATTCTGTGCCAAAGAAGATTTTGAATTAAAAATCACAAATTCCATTTACTCGACTAGAAAAATCTCATCTCGTAATTGTCCTCCCGACAATAAATTTAGGGGATGCATTCTCAAGGGGACTATGATTGCATCGATTCAGGCGTGTTTCGGTGCATCGACCGCGCGAGTTCAGTTCAAGTTTACCCAGAGTAAAATTTAATCCAATTATCAAGAAAATAGTTTTCGCCAGATTCTGTAAATAATTATTTATGATGGATTAGTGATGAAATTAGTTGAATATTTATTCGTTGACTGTATCGTTTGTTGAAGAAGTGATACATCTATTTGAAAAAGGCTGATTTATGGAAGAACTAAGATCTAATATTGTTATCAACTACAAAGTTTTATTGAGATTGTGATAGATTTTATTGAGATTAGACTGAAATTGATTTAAGAATTTGTTAACCGAGCATGCCGACAATTTTCCTTAAGCGATTATCTTGAATTCGAGAAGAAATTAAAATAATATAATAATAGAAGAAAATGTTTAGTTGTTGTGCTTGTACGAGACCTTCCAAGTTAGAGACAGAGGAGGCAAGATCAGATGATACTTCGGATTCGGACGAGGAAGATTCGAGTCTTGAAGATGATGAAAAGTCCGAAAATGGCGATGCTCAAAATTCAGATGATGAAAAGCCTAAAGAAAAGGAGGAAACTGCCGAGAAAGTCGAAACTGAAGTTCACACAGAAGAAAGTCCCATTCACAAGAATGGAACTTCACCGAAAACTTCGGTCGAAGAAGAAAAAGAAGTACCTGGTCCAGCAAAAATTGAGGATTCGCCAGTTTTGCAGAAAAGTCCTCCCGAAGAAAAAGTTAATCCTCATCAGATTGAGACTCAAGAAGAAAAGGATGTTTCGAGTTCAGAAAAGGCCGGAAGTGAAGATGAAAGTCCGGAAAGTAAATCGAATACTGGGTCCGTTCTTAATCTTTCTGATTCAGTTACTCCTTCCCCAGATTCGAAAATTGCGGATGAAATTCTCACACCAGAAAAAAGTCAAAGTTTCGAGGATGAGGAACCCAGTCCAGCAAGTTCATCAAATACTGGCTCAGTTGTTCATCTACCTGCTACTCTAGTCAACGAAGTCACGAGTCCGGAAAAAATTTCTACTTTAAGGAATGAGGTAACAAGTCCGGAAAATTTTACTTCGAGTCCAAAAAGTGCAAGTTTCGAGGACGATCGTGAAAGTCAAGAAAATACATCGATTACTGGCTCTGTTATTCAGTTGCCTGGTATAATTAAAGACAACGAAGTTCCAAGTCCTCCAAAGAGTCTAACTCCCGAAAATATTGTGATTCCACCTCCTGAAAGTGGGGATTTTAATTTATCATCTGAAGGTGGGGACATTATTCCACCTCCTGAAAGTGAGGACTTTGGATCAGGTCCTGAAAGTGGAAGTTTTGTTCCACCTCCAGAACTGGGCGATATTATTTCACCCCCTGAAAGTGGTGATTTTATGCCTCCACCTATGATAGAAGATATTTCACCTCCTCAAATTGGGGATATTATTTCACCACCTGAAAGTGGTTGTTTTATGCCTCCTCCTCAAATAGAAGATATTTCACCTCCTGAAATCGGGAACATTACTGAACCTCCTGAAAGTGAAGATTTTGGTCTAGATGCTGGCAGTGAAAGTTTTATTCCACCTCCCGAAAGTGGGGATTTTACTTCTTCAGCCCCTG
>CAKNXH010074926.1:10434-31541 GCA_932178445.1 Andricus quercusramuli | reverse complement strand
TAACAAATTTTGTATTGTTTTTGGGCTAATTTTGAACATAATTTTCTGCAAGTCTGTTAGAATACTGTTCTATTAATTTGTTTTAATTCAGTTATGAAAACCTGACTTTATATCAATATTGATAAGTTTTTTAAATTAAGCTTAGGTTTTGATTGCTTCGAAGGAAAAATTCTACAAATATTTTATCAAGTCACTAAAATAATTAAGCCAATTATCTTTAAAACTAGTGCAAAAAGATTTAAAAATATTAATGGCTTTTTGATTTATTAACATTTTTCGGAAACATTAAAATTTGTATTTTTTTAATAACTTCTAATAAAATTAATATATTGCTTTCAATTTAAGACCATTAGGCGTATAATTTTATCACGTTTCGTGTAGTAATTGGAAGTTAATTTAGAGTTGAATATATTTAAAACTAGAGTGCGTTTATAAAGTATTGAGAAAGATAGGTCTAGAAACTTTTGCATAGTAGTGTATTACATTCTCTCATAAACTATCCAATGTAGGTATATTCTATTTCTGTAAAATTAAAATCTATCACTTATATCCCGAAAACAATAATTTTCCACGATTTTAAGAAAAATAGAATTCTTAAACAAACAATAATAATTTGAATAATTAAAAATGATTTACAAAATACTTGGAAACTCTTCCCTTAACAATTAAAAATAATACTTGTTAAAAAAATCCAAAGAATACCGCTTTTAGTATGAATTTAATAGAAAACTGCTATCCTGCAGTTTTTGGGTCACTTTTCAAACACAATAACAATGGCTTGAAAGGGGAGTGGGGAGTCAAAATTAAAACTTACTGGGTGGAAATTCTTCTTTGAATATGCGTTAAGAGGTTTTAATACTTTAAATCACAAAAAGTTTATAGCAAGTAGATCTTTTTTCCATTTTTTTGAAAATCAAGCTTTTCCCATTTAAAACCCCATGTTAATTTTAAAGGCTCGGGGGCACAGGTTAACTTTGACAAAAAAAGAAAACAAGAAGAATGTTGAGTTGATAAACTGTAAATATACACTACCGTCGGAAATTGTGCGCACGACTCGCGTGAGCCCTATTAAAAATCACTGCTGACTTCGAACGACGATATTTCGGCGAAAAAAAAAAGATAGGGCATTTTTTAAAAAACAGTTGGAAAGCTCATGAAATTCCAAGTCTATCGGTACCGAAAAAATATTTTTTTGACCTTCTGAAAAAATTACAGCACTTGAGAAGTTCAAAAAAAAAATTCTAGATTTTCTCAAATTTTCTACCTCAAATTCAACTTTTTGCATGACCTAGGAAAATTTTTTCCAAAACCTGAAAATTATACGACATGGAGCCTAAAATCTTATCTTTAATTTGAGCCAAGAAAACTTAAAAAATCTTCTTGGGTGCCCGAGATATGATTAAAAATGTTCAATCGCATCTGAGCTCAATTTTAATCGACGATCACGGTTCTCGGGCGGTCCGCTGCTCGTTTCCCTCGTTGAGGCAGAACCGAATAGGCCACGCACTAAGGTGGCGCCTCTTATACTTTTGGTTCTCTTCATTAGTAATTTTTATTTCAAATTATGGTGAATGAAAAAAAATATTTATTGTTATTTGTGAGTGTTGACAATTATTTGAATCTAATATTATCTCCATATTAAAGAATAGGATAATGTCCACTTAGGCGCCACTTCTGTGCGTGACCTATTCGGTCCTGCCTCAACGAAGGAGGCGAGTAGAAGACCGCCCGAGAACCGTGATCGTCGATTAAAATTGAGCTCAGATGCGATTGAACATTTTTAATCATATCTCGGGCACCCATGAAGATTTTTTAAATTTTCTTGGCTTAAATTAAAGATAAGATTTCAGGCTCCATGTCGTATAATTTTCAGGTTTTTGAAAAAATTTTCCTAGGTCGTGCAAAAAGTTGAATTTGAGGTAGAAAATTTGAGAAAATCTTGAATTTTTTTTTTGAACTTCTCAAGTGCTGTACTATTTTCAGAAGGTCAAAAAAATATTTGTTAGGTACCAATAGACTTGGAATTTCATGTGGTTTCCAGCTGTTTTTTAAAAAATGCCCTGTCTCTTTTTTTCGCCGAAATATCGTCGTTCGAAGTCAGCAGTGATTTTTAATAGCGCTCACGCGAGTCGTGCGCACAATTTCCGACGGTAGTGTAAATTAAGTATTTTTTTTTTAAATTGAACTATAGTTCGACTCTTAACAAAAGAATAATAATAAAATTGATTTTATAAGACGATTATGAATCTGTTCATAATTAAATATTGCATAGATTTTTACGTTAAAAATGGAACTATTTTATTTCGAAAGCCTTAGTAATTAATGAAATATTTGCATCCGATTGAAACTTCAAAATCTTTTTTCACTTTTCAAAAACATTTTGATTAATATATTCATAATTAAATGCTTTTATTCAATTTCAAATCCTATTCAAATATTCTTGCATTCTGAAATACTCCATTTTTTAAGTATTCAGTTTGAAAATTTGTAATTAAAAAATTTTGTTTCCATATTGAGCAATATTTGAGTGTTCATTTAAAATAAGAAATTATAAATCAAACATTCAAAAATAAAATAAAATTATTCAAAATAAAATAAACCTCGAATCGTTCGAATTTCAGGGTGCTGAATGTAAACTTTAAAATTTGCATTGCTTCATTTTTTTTTAATTTTGAATTTGTAAATGACATTTTTCAATTTAGATTTTTCAAGAAACAACTTATAATCACTGAATTGTACTGCTTTTAAGTTAAAATAGTTTGAAAATTATATAATTTAGAACACTTACGAATTTCTATGAATGAACTCTGGACACGTTTTGAGGTTCGATATATATATATATATATATATATATATATATATATATATATATGTTATAATAAATTAAAAATAAGAAAGTAAGAATGAAATATTCAAAAATAAACAAATTGAAATTGAATTATTTAAAATAAAATAAGCCTCGAATCATTAAAATTTCAGAGTGCTGAATGCGAACTTAAAAATTTGCATTGTTTCATTTTTTTTAAATTTTTATTTATAAGTGACATTTTTGTATTTGAATGTTTCAATAACAATGTAAAATCCTTTAATTATAGTGTTTAAACCTAAAATTGTTTAAAAATTATATAATTTTGAACATTTAAAAAATTTATTGATTCATTCTTCAAACTATTTTATTTGCTAAAACGCATTCTCTTATTTGCCTGCTTAGTCAAGCTTTGTTTGTAAAATACCGATGCGGACGCATCTACATTTAGAATTAGGCTAATTATATTTCATGAAGAAGAATATTAAAAATTGAAATTTCATTATGAAAAATTCATTATTATGACACTTATCATTATTATTACACATCTAAGTACTCAAAAAATACAAGAAAAATATGAAAAATTGTTTCTTTTTTTCAAATTAGACATAGCATATTTTCCTCCTGTTTGTAAATAATTTACAATTGTTTGAACAATTATTCTTCGTTTGAGAGAGGGGGGGGGGGTAAGCCTCCGTTCTGTGACATGAGACACAGCGCGTGTGTCAGAGGCCTGCGTTACACTTTCTAGTCGTGGTTTTATTTGAATCAGGCGCGACTCCCCATATCGAAGTCTAAGATGTTTACACATCACAAAGTAATAATAATTTGAAGAAAATGTTAAAAAGGGATTAGAGTTGGTGCGGCCAACTACTGTAAGCCACTCAGCCCGCCCGGTACGTGACGAATACAATAGGACCATTTACGATTGTCGCATCACATCCCAGGCACCCGTTTTCGAGCACGCTCACCGTGCGCAACTCTCAGTCCAGAGTCCAGCTCGAAATTAGTTCGCTGCTCCAATCTGCTCATTTTTTATGTCTGCGTACTCTTATTTTCCATAAAAAATGGATTCAGAAGAAAAGAAGGGGAATTCCGTGAAAATAAAGTTTCAGTGCAAATGTTGCGACGACAGTTTTGCAACGAAGTATACCCTACTAAGACACGTCAGAGGAAGATCCATGCTTCAATAGCTTTAACAATTTTTTCATGAGTAGGCTTCATTTGTTTTTGTTGATTCAACTTGAAATGTTTTGCCAAAGACTTCTAGCTGTCATATTTGCATTATTGCAGAAACTTTAAGTTATATAAACAATTTCCATAAACAAATTGTTTATATAATCAATAATTATTGTCATTATGAAAAATATGGCAGCAAGGAGTTTGTTTTTCTTAGACTTCCCGTCACTTGGATTCAATGCACAGAGGTAAGATAAGAGGTAACATAAGAAAGACAAGAAATGGTTAACTTGTAAAGCTAATTGTTTCAAAAAATAACCGACATGAAAATCTTTTAAAGTTTCAAATTCTTTTTGAATATTTCTTGAATTTACTCTATTTTTATATTGTTTAATCTGACCAAGTTGAAACGTTTTGGCTTATGATATTCTACACTGTTTTTAGAAATTTTACGATACCGTTTGAAATGGTTTGAAATCTTTTTTAATTTTCTTTTATAGTTTATTTTACAAAACAAAAAATAATTTGAAATTTCCTCAAGAATCTTGAGAAAATTCTTCTTGTTTAATCTTTTCAAAATTTCTCAACCTTCTAATCTTTTCAAATTATTCAAATATTTTTCGGAATTTCTTTTGAATTCTGAAAAATTCTTCTTTGACAATTTTAGAAATGTTTCGAATTTTTTAAAAATATTCTCTTTAAATTAATTTTTCAAAATAAAAAAATCATTTTAATTTTGCTTAGAAATCTAATGATTTTTTTTTTCATTTTCTTGAAACCTTACAACATTTTAAAAATAACTTTATAAGTTTCAATTCTTCTTGAATCGTTTCAAAACTTCTGAATATCTTTTAAACTTAATCAGATTTTTTTCTAAAATGATCTAATATGACGAAATTGCAAAATTTCGCTTTAAAATCTTTTACACTCTTTTTAAAAATGTTAGGAAATAATTTGAAATATTTTGTAATCTTCAATTTTCTCTTTGAATTCATAAAAAAAAAATTATTTAGAGTTTTCCCATGAATCTTGAGAACACTTTTTTCATTCTCTTGACACCCTGACAAATTGAGTTTACCTAAAAATTGTTTAAATCCTGAAAAATAAAAATTGTCTTGAAGTCTTCCATATTCTTTTTCCACGCATTTTGAAATCTTCAAAACTTAAAATTCCTAGAAATCTTAACAAAAAGTAATTTCCTAAAATCTTTAAAAATTATTAAAAAGCTTCAACATTTTTTTTCGAATTCTTCGAAATAAGTTTTTGCCCATAATTTCATTTTTCTTATCTCTTTGAAAATGTAAAAAAGTTGACAAAATATAGTGTCATAGCAAAATGTTAAGAACATAATTATTTTCCAATACTAAACAAATCTTTACATTTTGACATGCAATTAAAAATGTTACGTAATCGTGGCACCCCCTCCCCCGCACGTAACAGACCGTAACGAAACAAGAACTCCCTCCCCCTTTTTAATGTTGTTGGAACTAATGGAAAAATAGTAACCGCGTACGATAAAAAGGTCAAAAGAAACAAACACTATACGTGAGAATAAATAGATACACTGTATATTTGGATGAACAAAGGAAACTGTGATACAGAACTTGAAACTTTAGAATGGAAATGAAAACTTGAACTTTATATCTTTATACCTTTAGAGTCTTTATGTCTGCGTGCTACCCGCCGGATTGTGACGACAGAACTGAACTATTTAAAAGGCCCTCAGGCCCTTTACCTATGGTCCAGAGAAGAGGGCACAGCCTATCTTCTCTTCTCGCACTTTTATCACACTTAAATATATATCGCAATAATCGTTGCAATTCCAACACGCCCCCTCAACGATATAATCGCGATATACAAATAAAATTTTGATACTTTGGCACTTCACCTTGAAAACAAAAAATGTAATCTGAAACCTAAAAGAAACTTTATCTAATTTCGATAAAAGAGAAAACACTTCACACAAAATTCAGTTGACCCTTGCAGGTCCTTTAAAAGTTTAAGTCCTCTAAGGTCGTTGAACTCAAGCTTGAAGATCCTTTATCCGGCTCAACATCCCTCCGTATTTAGGTCATTGGGCCTCGATCGTTTGGTACTGGCTTTGAGTTGAAGGGCAACTTGCCATTCCGCCCCCTTGTCCGCATAATCCGTAAAAAATTCCTGTTGATGTGGATGAATCCGTGTACCTCTCTGGTGGTGTTCCTTTATTGCATCTTTCAGATCTTCTTGGTGATTTGGACTCTGCCGGCTGGCTTAATATCTGTGATGAATCTTCAACTTGATTTATGACTTTAATTGCTGTTCTACTTTCATAATTAGTCGACACTGCTTTATGGGTGATGTCCTTTCCTTCGCTGCTACTTCCTTCCGCTTCTGGGTCGATGTCCTTGTCTTCCTGTGTACAGGAATCCCTCGCTGAATCCTCATCATCGTTTCCTTTTTCTTTTGCCTTTTGAGACTGTTTTGTAGGTTCAAAAACTACCTCAACGTTTACGAATTTTCTTAAATCTGTTTTAGTTGCTGTTCCGACGTTGTTTGAACTTTCAGGTACTCGATGCTTGGGCTGCTTGCTCCCCGACCGTTCCTTGCACTCGTCGCACCTTCCCTTCAAGTAATTTATTGCCCTTACCGCGCTGAATAGTTTTAACTCATAGAGTTGGGAGGATGCTAAAACTGCAGTCGCCTTTACTTGACCGTCCTTGAGACTAACGACGTCGCAATTATTACCCTCGAACTTCACACTAAAACCATTCCCGGCTAACTTCCTTACGGACAATAAGCTTGAGCTTAGTGTGGGTACGTTTCTCACTTTCACTGTCACTTCCTGTACTTTAGCTATAAACTTTATGATTCCTGATCCGACCCCTTGAATTTCAGCAAATTCTTCGGGCGCACTCGACTTCCGCTCACGGTCAACCACCCTCGGTTTCAAAATTCCGATTTCCGCTCGGGGCAAAAGCAGGTATCTTACGGCCCAAAATTGTGATGGTTTGTGAAATGTAAATAATGCAGATAAAATTATATCGTTTCGAATCATGTTCGAAACATTGATGTTCAGATTATTTTGATGTCGCAAATCGATCATATTAATAGTTATAAATAATTATTAAAAAATATATATATAATTAATAATGAAAAATCTAAAGTTAGAAGGAAAAAAAATAAAGAAGATTCCCAGCTAATGGAAAATGGTTATTTACATTTATTGAAACACTATCTTTCGACATGATTATTTTACAGTACTAACTAATAAATTTATAATAGTTACGCATACTTTTTGCACATATTGTTTAAAAAATTACATTTTAAATTAAAAATGGTTAGAGTAATAAGCAGTTGAGTACAATTAGGCGAACGGACGATATGATACAAAATAAATATATAAATCCGCTATTACAAGGACGTCGGAAATAAATAATTGTTTAAACAATTTATTATTGTTTTTAGAAATTTTCTCATACAATGGAGTTAGAAAGATGCGGTTTTTTTTTACAAACTTTCCATTTGTTGTCCAATTTTCAATTAGAGGGAAGTGATAGTCCATCAATGTTAACAAGGGTGATTGTTTAAACAATTTATTATTAATGTTAATAACATTCTCTTAGAAAAATGCTACAAAGTTGCAGTTGAAGAAAAATAACCTTTAGTCAAATTTTCAATTAAGTTAAGTAATTAATTAGTCAAAAACTAATTGCTTAAACAATTTATTATAATTATTAATAATATTATCTTTGCTTAATTGCCTTAATTGGTAGAATATTGCGGTTTTTTTCTGAAATTTTCAACTGATTGTCTATTTTTCATTAGGCGTGACGTAATAATTAATTAGATTTAGCAAAAATAATTGTTTAAACAAATTATTATTGTTCATGACTATCTTCATCCATATCAGTGCCTGAAAGTTGCGTTTTTCGGCAATTTTTACCTTTCTGTCTTTTTTCCACTTAGTGAGGTAATAATTGATTGAAGTTGAAAAAAAGTTGTTTAAACAATTTCATATTGTTTATAACTATCTTTTCTTAGACAAGTGCTAGGAAGTGGCGGTTTTTTCTAAAATCTTTCACTTTGCTTCGCCTGCCTAATTACTAACAATTAATAAATAAACATTAGAGAACTATATTTTAAATAATCTCTTTCCTTTTTGTGGCTGACTTATTATTCGTTCATAAATAAAAATGCGATCCAAAGTTGAATATTTTAGAAAAAACCGCCACTTTATAGCACTTATCTAAGAAAACATGGTTATAAACAATATTAAATTGTTTAAAAACTTATTTTTTAACTTTAATTAATTACTACCTCACTATGTGAAAAAAGGACAGAAAGGTAAAAATTGCCGAAAACCCGCAACTATCAGGCACTGATATAGATGAAGAGTCATAAACAGTAATAATTTGTTTGAATAATTATTTTTGCTGAATCTAATTAATTATTAAGTCACGCCTAATGACAAATAGACAAACAGTTACAAATTTCATAAAAAACCGCAACATTCTACCAATTAAAAAAAGAGAATATTATTAACAATGATAATAAATTGTTTAAACAATTATTCTGTTAACTTGAATTCATTATTACTTCACTTCAAAAGAAAATTGGACAAAAAGCCAGAAATTAACAAAAAAACTGCATCTTTCTAGCATTATTCAAATACAATATTATTAATAATTATAATAAATTGTTTAAACAATTATTCTGTTAATTTGAATTCATTATTACTTCACTTCAAATGAAAATTGGACAAAAAGCCAGAAATTAAAAAAAAAAACGCATCTTTCTAGCATTATTCAAATATAATATTATTAATAATTATAATTAATTGTTTAAACAATCATTATGTTGACTTGAATTCATTATTACTTGACTTCAAATTAAAATTGGACAAAAAGCCAGAAAGTGAAAAAAATCCGCCTCTATAGCATTATTCAAATATAATATTATTAATAATTATAATAAATTGTTTAAACAATCATTATGTTGACTTGAATTCATTATTACTTCACTTCGAATGAAAATTGGACAAAAAGCCAGAAATTACAAAAAACCGCATCTTTCTAGCATTATTCAAATATAATATTATTAACAATGATCATACATTGTTTAAAAAATTATTCTGTTAACTTGAATTCATTATTACTTCACTCCAAATGAAAATTGGACAAAAAGCCAGAACAAAAAAAAAACAAAACGCCGAAGCGACGCCACTTTTGTTCAAGAAATACACTACTACATTTAATGGTTTAATTCTTAGTGGGAGGGGCAGCTCGAAGTCGCCAAGTCGGGTGCACCCGAATTAGGGCTACCTACTCTTGCCGCGAGTGGAACTCGGCATTTTCAAACCGAGGGTGGTTGAACCATAAAAGTAAAATCTTGACCGCGAGCGGAAATCGAGTGCACCGAATTCTTCATCATCTGCGAAGCGTACCGTACCTTTCATATCCATAATCCATAATCCAAACCTTCCCTCCTTCTTCAGCCTTTACTTTTCTAGCTTTTGAACATACCTCTTCTGTTTGTTTTGAGTCCTTACACTCCCTTATTGTAAAAGCTAGTTCTTCGCGTGAATCATTGAGACAATGTTTGGCTGTGCTAACTTTCTCCTGCTTTTTCTTCCAGGCTTGATACTTTTCGCAGTCCCTTTTATACTGCCCTGTCTTCTTACAGAAAAAGCATTCCTTTTGAATATTGACGCGTACTTGAGCCTTCATCGCAGCTTCTCCTTGATGTCCGGTCATGTCGTTGATTGCCATCTTATTCTTGCGTCTCCTGTACTCGTCGATCAACTTGCTTTTCACTAAAGATGTCGTAAGACCTTCAGTTCGACTTTCCAACGTGGTGACCAAAGTGTCATACGATTCTGGCAAGCTCCCCAACAACATAGCCGCTGCAAACTTATCCCTTATCTCTTCTCCAAGAGCTGTCATTCGGTTGAATGTGTCCTGCATTTTGTTGACATGGTCCTCCATGTCACCGTCTTCCGCTAATCCCATTCTGCATAGAACTCTATACAAATGCACTATACTGGCCTCGGATGATTTCTGGTGGTATTCTTCCAAGAATTTCCAGGCTTCTCTTGCACTGGTGGCGTTCGCAATGTGTACTAGTTGGTTATCGTCCACGAGCAAACCAATCGTAGAAAAAGCTTGATCGTCCTTTTCTTGCCAAGCCTCATCCCGAACCGCTGGAGCTTCTTTGTCAACCACTGACCACACTTTTATGTTCATAAGCATATGCTTCACTCTGTATTTCCATACCGCATAATTATTGTTATTTAGTTTTTCAATTTGAAAACTGGGGCGAAATCCTTGCGCCATTTTTGAACACTTCTATTAACACTTTAACACTGTTCACAAATGTCACTTTCGCCTCACTGCAATGTCACTTTAATGTCACTTAATCCTTACTGTAATGCCACTCCAAATAAATATTCACTTCACTTGTTTCTTATCGCTTTTATATCTCTGGGTCCATAACCTGTTGGAACTAATGGAAAAATAGTAACCGCGTACGATAAAAAGTTCAAAAGAAACAAACACTATATGTGAGAGTAAATAGATACACTGTATATTTGGATGAACAAAGGAAACTGTGATACAGAACTTGAAACTTTAGAATGGAAATGAAAACTGGAACTTTATATCTTTATATCTTTAGAGTCTTTATGTCTGCGTGCTACCCGACGGCTTGTCACGACAGAACTGAACTATTGAAAAGGCCCTCAGGCCCGTTACCTATGGTCCAGAGAAGAGGGCACAGCCTATCTTCCCTTCTCGCACTTTTATCACACTTAAATATATATCGCAATAATCGTTGCAATTCCAACAAATGTTACATAATTTGTGAACGATACCTTTCTCATATTGTCCCAAACCATTTAAATACTAAAATGTCCAATCAATTGCGCGTAAAAATTCCAAAATGCACGCAATTTGATATTTCAACCCCTATAAAGGGCAATTTTTCACGTTTAAGGGTAGCATTTTTTTCCGTCATTCAATTATCATATTAAATGTTAAGATTCATAACAGATGTGGGAAAAATAAAATCATATTTTGATAATTTTGACTGAGTTACTTATCATGATTTAATTGAATTATATCTAAAAAGCCTAATTTTGATTCATCTTTCATACTTTGAAGGTTACATTTGACCTATAGACATTGCAGAAATAATAATGAAACTAACAACAAGATGTCAAGATGAAAAAATGTGTCGTCTACTTCTGATATTCAAACTTTATGTTTATAAACTCTCACAAGTCAAGCGCGTCAGGCGAGTAAGCGAGTAAGTGACACGAGGCACGAGCAGACAACTAAAGTCGGGTCCAAAAGTCGAGGCCCCTCACTTTTTTTGATTCAAACTCGCACAGAAAATTTTTTTGAAATGTCTAATAAAAAGCATCTGAAACCTTGAAGTCTTCCGAATGCACCGATATCTTCACTTTTGTCCTAAAAAATTGGTTTCAATAGTTAGAATGCAAAACGTCTAAAAAAACAGGGTTTTTCGGCCTCCTATTTCAAGGGTCCACTTTGACCTGTTCCCAGAAGGAGGGCGACGTTAGGAAAAATCTGAGAAAATTCGCAGATATTCTTTGCTAATTCCTGAATGCAATGCATTTTTCGAAATGCTGAAATATGCAATAGTTTTCTTTTAACGGTCATTTATTTACAAACATTTTATCTTGAGAACGAATGAAGATAGGAACCCCTTCAATGGCTCAAAATATGCAGTTTTGCCATGCGATTGCGGCACAATAATTAAATTTATGATAAAATAATTCTCACGCTAGAGTGATCATTTTGAAGATTTCTGACTTTAATCAGTGTGGGCGCGATGCCAGCACAGCGGGACAAGTGGCAGCAAAAAAACTACCCTTTCTATGACAATAATAATTCCAGAAGCAGGCCAGATGCCCAAAACAGATGTGGTTGTACGAAGCAGGGTCGTCTCAACGTCTTCAAGATGCATTTACAGAGCGGTGCCTCAGAAAATCGAAACTGAATTACGAATATTTACCCGATTAAGAATATTTTTAGTAGAAAAAATTTTTTTAAATAAATTTCTTCTAAATCTCCTATAATCCTGGATATTTTTTTAATGACTCCAATTTTTTTTGTGAAATCCACATTATTCTCTAATGTTTCAGAAATCTTGATAAATATTCATGGAAGCATAATTTTTCAAAATGAAAAAATATCACGAATTTTCCCAAGAATCTTGACAACATTTTTATATTATTATGAAACCTTCAAAAATCCTCAAGAAAGTTGAAAAATTTATTTTCAATGTAACTTATTTCGAAATTATTTTCAGAACTTCTAAATATCTTTTCACATCATTTGAATGTTTCCTGCAAATTGAAAGTAATTGCCTTTAAATACTGCAGGAAATTTTCTTATTCTCTTCAAACCTATAAGCATTTTTGAGAAGCTTCCAAATTTTATTTTGAAATCTGAAAAAATGTATAATTTGTTGAGAATTTATTGAAATATTTCCATACTGTAAATAATTTTTGAATTTTTTTAGGACTTCTACATATCTTTTAGAATTATTCGAACTGTTTCTTAATTTTTGTTAACCCTGCAAAATAAAAAAAAAGTGACTTCAAATTTTGTTTGGAAAAAATTCAAAAATTATTTACAGCTTGAAAATATTCTAAAACACGGTAAGCAAAGTATATATTTTTTGACATATCGAAACAAGATTTGCAAGCTTTTTGAGATATTTGTTAGGTTTGAGGAGAATGAACAAAATCTAAAATCTCTAAGTAAATTGAAATGATGTTTTTATTTTAAGTAATTCATTTCAAAAGATGAAATTGAAAAAAATTAAACATTCGAAAAGATTTTCCAATTTCTGGAAAAAGGTTGTAAAAAATTTAAAGTCACTTTCTTTATTTTGCAGGATTTAGAAAAAATTAGAAACAATTTTAATAATTCTAAAAGATATGTAAAAGTTCTGAAAATATTTTCGAAATAAGTTACATTGAAAATAAAATTTGCAAGTTTCTTGAGTATTTTTGAAGGTTTCATAACAATATAAAAATGTTGCCAAGATTCTTGGGAAAATTTTTAATAATTTTTCATTTTGAAAAATTATGCTTCCATAAATATTTATGGAGATTTCTGAAACATTAAAAAATAATGTGGATTTCACAAAAAAAGTAGGAGACAGTTAAAAAATATCATAAATTGTAGGAGTTTTGGACGAAATTTATTTTAAAAATTTTGTTAAAAAAATCTTCTTAATCGGGTTAATATTCGCAATTGGATTTCGATTTTCTGAGGACTTGCTCTGTAAATGCCTCGGTAAATGCATCTTGAAGACGTTGAGACGACTTTGCTTCGTTCAACCACATCTGTTTTGGACATTTGGCTGCTTCTGGAATTACTATTGTCATAGAAAGGGTACTTTTTTTGCTGCCACTTCTCCCGCTGTGCTGGCCACGCGCCCACACTGATTAAAGTCAGAAATATTCAAAATGATATTTATCGCGTAAGAATGTTTTTATCATAAATTGAAGTATTGCATTTCAATCGCACGATAACACTGCACATTTGGAACCATTAAACGGCTTCATATCTTCATTCGTTCTCAAGATAAAATGTTTGTAAATAAATCATCGTTAAAAGAAAACTATTGCATATTTCAGCATTTCGAAAAATGCATTGCATTCAGGAATTATCAAAGAATATCTGTGAATTTTCTCAGATTTTTCCTAACGTCGCCCTTCTTCTGGGAACAGGTCAAAGTAGACCCTTGAAAAAGGAGGCCGAAAAACCCTGTTTTTTGAGACGTTTTGCATTCTAACTATTGAAACCAATTTTTTAGGACAAAAGTGAACATATCGGTGCATTCGGAAGACCTTACGCTTTTAGATGCTTTTTATTAGACATTTCAGAGATCTTTTTGTGCGAGTTTGAATAAAAAAAAGTGAGGGGCCTCGACTTTTGGACCCGACTTTAGTTTCGAGCTGGAAGCCGCGCGCGCACACGAACTTGGACTTGGACTAAAGAATAGGGGGTGAAGGTGTGTGAAAGATCGGCTCGTGTTTCAGTGCTGCTTCATTGGCAGGTTAGTGGACCTCTTTTAATTCCCCAAATGATGGACCTCCAGAATGACAGGTTGTCAACATACAGGGGCTCCAATTTTCGACATTTTCATGCTCGTTTTTCGATTTTAAACATATTTTGGAGTTTTTCTCTAAATGCGGCCGCTTAAATAAAAAAAGAGCAAATTTTTCTCTCTTGAAAATCACCTAGAGTAGAAAGTGGTGATAATATTACTACTGGACTTAAAAGAGGGTTCTTGCCCCCGGCTGCTGCAGTGTAACTAATCACCGCATAGGACTTATTGTGTCGATTAATAATGTTATTATTATAATATGACTGTAGTTATTTAACATCTTTTAAACCTATTTTTGTATTAAAATTTTTCTAAAAAGTTTATATATATATATATTTTTATGATTTTGTTATCGTTTAAACCAGTTTTTCATTAATTTTGGAATAGTGATTCAAAACTGAATATAATTTTCGAATTTTATTTATTCGGGGTGCTTTTTGGTGTGAGTCAACTCACCTTTAATCTCGATGATTGAGTAGAGTGATTACTGCATTTGACTACACATGCATTCTTTTTCTACTTCGTGGCACAGTTTTCTTTGGAAAAACGTCAATTTATCTAACCACTCAAGAGGAAAAATTCAACGAATGCAGTAAGCTTAATCCATAGTGAGACTGATTCGGATTATTTCAAGAAATATTTTTGAAAACGAAATTCTCTTCGTTTTGACAATTTGAAATGATCAATGCAATCAGTTTACATGAGAATCCATTTCTATGTATAATAACATTTATGAATAATAAAAATTATAATAATTACAAACCTGCCGCATACTTCAACCGAAAGTTGCCAAGGCTAAATCCCATAAAATATAATTTCTATTGTAAGAATAGCATTTCATATGACAGCAAACACAGACTTAAAGGTCTCTCATTTTTTTGTCTAGTAAGGGCATTCAAAACAAGTGAAGAACCCGTGACTTCTGTAACTGAAAATTTCGATAGCTCGCCAAATTTAAAGATATCGTCTGATTCATATGCAACTCGGCATAGTGGGTTTTTCGAAGTCTTTGATTTTTAATTTAATGTCAACATGTTATTATAAAAATGAAAGGTCC
Organism: Andricus quercusramuli; assembly: GCA_932178445.1. Taxonomy (NCBI): domain Eukaryota; kingdom Metazoa; phylum Arthropoda; class Insecta; order Hymenoptera; family Cynipidae; genus Andricus; species Andricus quercusramuli. Next base: position 16,374 of record CAKNXH010074926.1, on the reverse strand, counting down.
AGTATAGCGAACATAATTTCAAAACTCTTACAGATTTGCATCGAAGTTGGTACATACGGGTCTTCGAGGTCGCTAATTTCAAATTTAATGTTAAAATTTTGGGATTAAGAGGCAATAAAAAAATTGTTAAAAAAAATGTTCAATAACTAAAGTCATATTATAATATTATTAATGGACACAATGAGACGTACGATGCGCTTAGTTCCACTATTGAGTAAGGCAACGGAAACAGCCTGGGGCCATCTGTTGCCTAAAAACGGTAATTCCTTAGGGATGAATTCCACTTGTTTACATGTGATTGAAAATACATAAATTTATACTGGAAATGAGAGTTTAACTATCAGATAACGAGAGTGTTTGTAGGAAAACTGATAAAATCTCGATTCAGGGAAAAAAAAACTTTTGCTCGAGTTTATTAAACAGTTTGATCGGATTTGAGTTTTGAATTTATCTGTGTATGGCAGATCTATCGGATTACAAATAGCAAATGAAGCACTTCAATACTCTTGTTTTTCGAAAAAGGTATCTGAAAAAATGATTGTGTTAATTGGGTAAGTAATATTATATATGTGAAGTGCGCCGAAGAATGGGGGCTTACTCTAAAAAAATCGAAGTCGAGTTTTTTACATCTTTCGATAGTTTTTGAGTTGCTCTTTTTAATGAAACCATCGAAAAAAATTTTCGAGCATTCATAAAGTTAAGTTAAATGTTTACAGAAACCTTAAAAAATACATAGTATATATATAGTATAGTAAATTTACAAAATAACAATATTTATCAAGAGGAAAATTTAAAGCAATCCTACAGGTAATTATTTACTTGAATTTTTCACAGTGAGTGTCCCGTATCTCATTTATAATTTATTATTATTTTTAACATAGAGAAAAATGTCAAGAAATTTATTATTATAATTATAGATTTCCCTAATACTTCTCTTTATGTTACAATATATTTTTTACTTAATAAACACCTTTAATTTAACGTCGTATGGGGGAGAACTAACAGACGTTGGTCTGATTGCGCTGCACTGTATTTTGCTTATTCCATTCTCTTTCAACTCCTGCACCTTCGCCACATGAATGACGGCTGAACTTTTTCCCTTATTGTTTGTTTCAGGGTGATAACCGATTGAATGACTTATAGCTTGAAATCCTGTTTTGATAAAAATATTCATCATCAATCAGTTTGTTGACATTCGACCAGTAATTTTTAAGGTTATGTTTATAATCAACAACGAAACTAGGACGTGTTTAGCTGGAATGAAAAGACAATTATTTCACGAAATCTTTTTGCCGCGGGCGCTGCCTGTCATATCCGGTATATATCAAGGTCACGTCCGTACCCAAAAGCTGTTCGCGGCGCGGCAGCCGCCCGCAAAAATCCTCTTTTATTAGGTGTACAAATAAGTTCTACTCGTTTTAAGCAACTTTTTTGTTATTACAAAAATTTAACGAAATGCAAGTATTAATTAATATCGTGACCATTGGCCTTAACTACTCTTCGCCAATGCTCAGGGGATTGATAGATTCCATGGCGAAAGAAGGCTTGACCTTTTGACGCTATAAAGTCATCCACCATTTTTCGCACTGCAGCTTCAGTTTGAATTTGGTGCTCAGCTAAGCAGTTTTATAACGAGCGAAAAAGGTGGTAATTGGATGGGGCAATGTCTGGAGAGTAGGCCGGATGCGGCAGAATTTCCCTTTGCAATTCTTCTATGGTTTGGCGGACCACGGACCTTCTATGTGGCCAACGTTGTTGTGCTGTAATATTATTGATCTTCGTCCATGCCCAGAATATGATCTCTTTTCTTGGATTTTTTTTTCGCCAAATGGTTCAGTTAAAACTTATTTGTAACCTAATAAGTTCATCAGCAATTTTCTCCCCACTTTCTACCCTAGGTGATTTTCACGGGAAAAAATCAAGCTTTTTTTAAAAAATATTTTCAAAAAAATTCAAGGGGCTGCATTTGGAGAGCATGAAATAATTTTTGTATTCCAAAATCATTATTTTTATCGTAAATCTCATTTCAAAAAGTTTAGAAAACACTCTTATAAATGTTAAATAGATCAACTTCAGCAGAAGTTATCATTAATTGAATAACGCGCTCGAATTAAAATCGCGAAAATTCGAGCCCCTGTATGTTGACAACCCGTCTTTCTGGAGGTACATCATTTGGGAAATGGAAAGAGGTTCAGTGGGACTACAACTTAGGGGAGTTTCAAGAAAATCGGAGACAACAAATTTTTAGGCGGGAACGCTTGACAAATTTTGCCCCAAATGTCTAACTAAAGTTATTAATTACATTTGTTCAATTGCAAACGATCCTATTTTTAAAATGCCCAATTTTTTAAGTTCTAATATTCAATTATTATCGTTCTTGAATAATATTGATAACCGTTGCAGTGTTCTTCTATTACAAAAGCTTTTAACTTCAAAATGTTAAGTATTGAACACTGTAAAAATAATATTCGAAACTATTAAATATTTCAATTTTAAGTAAATTGGAAGAATTTTAAAGGATTCAATTTCAAAATCTTGAACATTTAACAATTTTAGTATTGAAGGCTTCAAACTAAAAATTGCTCAGCTATTTAGATTTTCAATTTGAAACAATCGAATGTTTAATTTTTGAATTTGAAATTATTGAATGTGCAAAGATTTATATACAAGTGTCGTATTTAAATATTTCCCGCCCCCAGGCTAGCAGAAATTACCTACTCAATTTTAAATCCACATTACGACATGAAGTCATCAAATCTTCCCCCCCCCCCCCCCCGAATTTTGCCGTCCTAGGATGCAGCCTACGTAGCCTATATGGGAAATCCGTTACTGTATATTACTGAAAGTTTTCAATTTGAGATAAATTTGCAAACCCTTGAAGCGTTCAAATCAGAATTATTAAATTTTAAATGCTACTCTATTAATTTTAAGTGATCTATTTTATCAAGTTTCGACCTAAAACTATTGAGTTGTGAACTTTATGAATTAAAAATCGTAGAGTCCTTCAATTAATGAAAAATGAATTTAAAAATTCTTTAACCATGAAAGCCCTAACTTCTGAATTATAGATTTTTTTTTAATTTAAATTTGAAACCAAAAAATCTGCGATGTGTTCTAATTTATTGCAAGTAAATAATTACAAACCTTTTTCTTTATCCGGAAAAACTTCGTTCAGTAAGTCATTCAGCGTCTTTCGGTGACCCTCTGCGTTTAGAGGTTTTACCAATTTCTGAACGTAACATTCATCGCTCATATAGCAACGAAATGGTATATATTTGAAACCTTCGTCACTACTGGGTTCCATGAGTCGATGATTGACCGCCCAGAATTGATCGAACTTATCGTTAAGCAGCCCGAGCCAGAGTTGGTTATGATCTTTTTTCTGCATGCTGGATACCACTTGTCCCCGATGCTTCAGGACGTCGGCTTCTTTTATACAGGAAAGAAAATATGCCTCCACGACTTCTCTGAAATATAAGAATTAATCGTAAGTTAAGAAGTCAATACTCTAAAGCATAATATAAAAAATGACACTAGTCAACAAAATGTGACTTATCTGTATTTTGTATATGTTACAGGCAAAGTATATAATCCGTCATTATATATAATGCCCAACAGAGTCCAGGTAAAGTATGTAATACTCTCTATTTCGCAGATTGCCTAGGCATTATATATAATGCCCAGAAGAAAGCAGGGAAAGTGTGTAATAAATATTCCCCATTCCACAAATTGCCCAGACATTGTAAGTGATGCCAGACCTAGCGCAGGTATTGCATTCTATACCTGGCGCCCAAGTGTCTAGTTTATTTAGGTCAGGGGTCTCCACAATCCACAGGTGCAGCGTGACCCAGGATCGCCCGATCTTTTTCAAGATCTACCATTTTTTTTGTTTGAAGGGAAACTGAGAGAAAATGTATGACCTCTCGGAAAAAATCCCAGATGGAAGGGCTCGGTTCTGAAATTTGAACATGGAGGACCCTTTTTTTTAAAGGGTTCCATGCGGCACGAACCAGGTAAAGAATTTTGAAAGTACTGGGCCAAAGCTGAGCAGATCTTTTTTTCACCGAAATATCGTGGTTCGAAGTCAGCAGTGATTTTCAATAGCGCTCACAAGAGTCGTGCGCACAATTTCCGAAGGTAGTGTATTATAATTGGATTTTTTTTCTGTAATTTTTCATTTTTTGTCAACTTTTCACTTAGGGTGTGGTGATAATGATAATAATTTAACAAAAATAATTGTCCAAACAAATTATTATTGTTTATAATTATTTTCCATATTAATTCTAGATAGTTGCGGTTTTTTCTAATAAATTTTAAATGTTGTCAATTTTTCACTTAGAATGATGTAATAATTAATGAAATTTAACAAACATACTTGTTTGATCAAATTAATTTTGTTTATAATGAATGGCTTGTTAAAGCCTTCTATATTAATGTTAGATAGTTGAGGTTTTTTCTGAAGATTTTAACTTCTTGTCCACTTTGTACTTACAAGGAGAGGACGCGAGATGGACATCGCCGATTGAACTGGGGCTTTACAGTATGAAAGTGCATCAAAATCCATTAGGGGCGTATTTTTTCTTTCGATCTAATGGGCCTTAGTTTCCGAGATATCGAGGTTCGAGTATTTGCGCTCGAGCGCTCGACTCGCCATGGCGCGCCACTGCAGAGCGGGGGGACCCTGGACTCTTGGAGCTCACTCACAGTCCGTCACTAATTTTGTGATGAATGGAAAGTACAAAGGATTTCTATATCATTTGTATAAAGTTTTTTTTACATATATTGCGAATCGTGAAACGAAAATAATGCAAAACGTTAAATTAAAAAAAAACGGGGTCAATAAGTAAAAACAAAAACAAAAAATCTTTTGTCCCTTCTTGGAAGAGTTTTTAAACACATAGTCCGGCAGATAGTGACTATTTTTTAAGTGAATTTTTTTTTTGGTATACAAACTCTTCAAAACATTTTAAAGAAAAAAAAGCATCCGCATGTTATTATAAATATAAAATTACATTTTCCGTTCAAACTATGCAAGATACAGAAAAATGTTGAGAACCCAAGATGTTCATCTTCAAAATATCTATGAATTTATATTATATTATATATTGTTTTTTTAAAACAATATTTAAACTTGGGTTTTTACTCTTATCGAATGTTATTTGTAAATATTTAACATCATAAATAATAATGTTATTAAAAGGCATTAGATAATAAATCTAACTGTGCATAGGATGCGAAAGAAAGTTTATAAAAAATAACATTGAAATTGAAAAATTATGAGAATGTGCCCGCACAGTGGGTAGAATTTTGTGTAACAAGAAAATGTCCCAAAGGAAGCTACAGAAATATTTTCAGCTACTTTATTTAAAATTTCTTTTTTACATACATTTTTACGAAAAGCTGATAAATGTTTTTATAAAAGTAAATCATCTAACTTCTTCATCATTATTACCTTATTTCAGTTCACTTGCATTGATTTAGTTGATCAACCTGAACTTTAATTGAATAGGACTTCATAGTTATCACTTTCGTTTAGAAAGTATAACATAAGTTCATATAAGTTCTTTTAATAGTGCCTAGGTACAATAAATCCATTATCTCGATTGCATCTTCTCCTAAAAACGTTTCTGAGGTTGCTTTTTCGTATCTTGCATAGTTTATCCGTGAAATTGGATTTTATTATTTTTAATAAGATTTTTTCACGACTAAAAAAACTATGTGTCTGAGGGAAAAATGGTTCTATAAAAATTTGTAGATATTTTTGAGATGACCAATCTCACTTTTCAACATTTTTCCGCATCTTGCATAGTTTTACCGAAAATATAATTTTTATTGTGAATGATATGCAGATGACTCCCATCTTCTAAATTGTTTGCATGATTCACGTAAAAAATAGTCAGTATCCGCTGGACTACAGTGTTTAACAACTTTTACAAGAAG
>CAKNXH010074925.1:10434-31490 GCA_932178445.1 Andricus quercusramuli | reverse complement strand
TAACAAATTTTGTATTGTTTTTGGGCTAATTTTGAACATAATTTTCTTCAAGTCTGTTAGAATACTGTTCTATTAATTTGTTTTAATTCAGTTATGAAAACCTGACTTTATATCAATATTGATAAGTTTTTTAAATTAAGCTTAGGTTTTGATTGCTTCGAAGGAAAAATTCTACAAATATTTTATCAAGTCACTAAAATAATTAAGCCAATTATCTTTAAAACTAGTGCAAAAAGATTTAAAAATATTAATGGCTTTTTGATTTATTAACATTTTTCGGAAACATTAAAATTTGTATTTTTTTAATAACTTCTAATAAAATTAATATATTGCTTTCAATTTAAGACCATTAGGCGTATAATTTTATCACGTTTCGTGTAGTAATTGGAAGTTAATTTAGAGTTGAATATATTTAAAACTAGAGTGCGTTTATAAAGTATTGAGAAAGATAGGTCTAGAAACTTTTGCATAGTAGTGTATTACATTCTCTCATAAACTATCCAATGTAGGTATATTCTATTTCTGTAAAATTAAAATCTATCACTTATATCCCGAAAACAATAATTTTCCACGATTTTAAGAAAAATAGAATTCTTAAACAAACAATAATAATTTGAATAATTAAAAATGATTTACAAAATACTTGGAAACTCTTCCCTTAACAATTAAAAATAATACTTGTTAAAAAAATCCAAAGAATACCGCTTTTAGTATGAATTTAATAGAAAACTGCTATCCTGCAGTTTTTGGGTCACTTTTCAAACACAATAACAATGGCTTGAAAGGGGAGTGGGGAGTCAAAATTAAAACTTACTGGGTGGAAATTCTTCTTTGAACATGCGTTAAGAGGTTTTAATACTTTAAATCACAAAAAGTTTATAGCAAGTAGATCTTTTTTCCATTTTTTTGAAAATCAAGCTTTTCCCATTTAAAACCCCATGTTAATTTTAAAGGCTCGGGGGCACAGGTTAACTTTGACAAAAAAAGAAAACAAGAAGAATGTTGAGTTGATAAACTGTAAATATACACTACCGTCGGAAATTGTGCGCACGACTCGCGTGAGCCCTATTAAAAATCACTGCTGACTTCGAACGACGATATTTCGGCGAAAAAAAAAAGATAGGGCATTTTTTAAAAAACAGTTGGAAAGCTCATGAAATTCCAAGTCTATCGGTACCGAAAAAATATTTTTTTGACCTTCTGAAAAAATTACAGCACTTGAGAAGTTCAAAAAAAAAATTCTAGATTTTCTCAAATTTTCTACCTCAAATTCAACTTTTTGCATGACCTAGGAAAATTTTTTCCAAAACCTGAAAATTATACGACATGGAGCCTAAAATCTTATCTTTAATTTGAGCCAAGAAAACTTAAAAAATCTTCTTGGGTGCCCGAGATATGATTAAAAATGTTCAATCGCATCTGAGCTCAATTTTAATCGACGATCACGGTTCTCGGGCGGTCCGCTGCTCGTTTCCCTCGTTGAGGCAGAACCGAATAGGCCACGCACTAAGGTGGCGCCTCTTATACTTTTGGTTCTCTTCATTAGTAATTTTTATTTCAAATTATGGTGAATGAAAAAAAATATTTATTGTTATTTGTGAGTGTTGACAATTATTTGAATCTAATATTATCTCCATATTAAAGAATAGGATAATGTCCACTTAGGCGCCACTTCTGTGCGTGACCTATTCGGTCCTGCCTCAACGAAGGAGGCGAGTAGAAGACCGCCCGAGAACCGTGATCGTCGATTAAAATTGAGCTCAGATGCGATTGAACATTTTTAATCATATCTCGGGCACCCATGAAGATTTTTTAAATTTTCTTGGCTTAAATTAAAGATAAGATTTCAGGCTCCATGTCGTATAATTTTCAGGTTTTTGAAAAAATTTTCCTAGGTCGTGCAAAAAGTTGAATTTGAGGTAGAAAATTTGAGAAAATCTTGAATTTTTTTTTTTGAACTTCTCAAGTGCTGTACTATTTTCAGAAGGTCAAAAAAATATTTGTTAGGTACCAATAGACTTGGAATTTCATGTGGTTTCCAGCTGTTTTTTAAAAAATGCCCTGTCTCTTTTTTTCGCCGAAATATCGTCGTTCGAAGTCAGCAGTGATTTTTAATAGCGCTCACGCGAGTCGTGCGCACAATTTCCGACGGTAGTGTAAATTAAGTATTTTTTTTTTAAATTGAACTATAGTTCGACTCTTAACAAAAGAATAATAATAAAATTGATTTTATAAGACGATTATGAATCTGTTCATAATTAAATATTGCATAGATTTTTACGTTAAAAATGGAACTATTTTATTTCGAAAGCCTTAGTAATTAATGAAATATTTGCATCCGATTGAAACTTCAAAATCTTTTTTCACTTTTCAAAAACATTTTGATTAATATATTCATAATTAAATGCTTTTATTCAATTTCAAATCCTATTCAAATATTCTTGCATTCTGAAATACTCCATTTTTTAAGTATTCAGTTTGAAAATTTGTAATTAAAAAATTTTGTTTCCATATTGAGCAATATTTGAGTGTTCATTTAAAATAAGAAATTATAAATCAAACATTCAAAAATAAAATAAAATTATTCAAAATAAAATAAACCTCGAATCGTTCGAATTTCAGGGTGCTGAATGTAAACTTTAAAATTTGCATTGCTTCATTTTTTTTTAATTTTGAATTTGTAAATGACATTTTTCAATTTAGATTTTTCAAGAAACAACTTATAATCACTGAATTGTACTGCTTTTAAGTTAAAATAGTTTGAAAATTATATAATTTAGAACACTTACGAATTTCTATGAATGAACTCTGGACACGTTTTGAGGTTCGATATATATATATATATATATATATATATATATATATATATATATGTTATAATAAATTAAAAATAAGAAAGTAAGAATGAAATATTCAAAAATAAACAAATTGAAATTGAATTATTTAAAATAAAATAAGCCTCGAATCATTAAAATTTCAGAGTGCTGAATGCGAACTTAAAAATTTGCATTGTTTCATTTTTTTTAAATTTTTATTTATAAGTGACATTTTTGTATTTGAATGTTTCAATAACAATGTAAAATCCTTTAATTATAGTGTTTAAACCTAAAATTGTTTAAAAATTATATAATTTTGAACATTTAAAAAATTTATTGATTCATTCTTCAAACTATTTTATTTGCTAAAACGCATTCTCTTATTTGCCTGCTTAGTCAAGCTTTGTTTGTAAAATACCGATGCGGACGCATCTACATTTAGAATTAGGCTAATTATATTTCATGAAGAAGAATATTAAAAATTGAAATTTCATTATGAAAAATTCATTATTATGACACTTATCATTATTATTACACATCTAAGTACTCAAAAAATACAAGAAAAATATGAAAAATTGTTTCTTTTTTTCAAATTAGACATAGCATATTTTCCTCCTGTTTGTAAATAATTTACAATTGTTTGAACAATTATTCTTCGTTTGAGAGAGGGGGGGGGGGTAAGCCTCCGTTCTGTGACATGAGACACAGCGCGTGTGTCAGAGGCCTGCGTTACACTTTCTAGTCGTGGTTTTATTTGAATCAGGCGCGACTCCCCATATCGAAGTCTAAGATGTTTACACATCACAAAGTAATAATAATTTGAAGAAAATGTTAAAAAGGGATTAGAGTTGGTGCGGCCAACTACTGTAAGCCACTCAGCCCGCCCGGTACGTGACGAATACAATAGGACCATTTACGATTGTCGCATCACATCCCAGGCACCCGTTTTCGAGCACGCTCACCGTGCGCAACTCTCAGTCCAGAGTCCAGCTCGAAATTAGTTCGCTGCTCCAATCTGCTCATTTTTTATGTCTGCGTACTCTTATTTTCCATAAAAAATGGATTCAGAAGAAAAGAAGGGGAATTCCGTGAAAATAAAGTTTCAGTGCAAATGTTGCGACGACAGTTTTGCAACGAAGTATACCCTACTAAGACACGTCAGAGGAAGATCCATGCTTCAATAGCTTTAACAATTTTTTCATGAGTAGGCTTCATTTGTTTTTGTTGATTCAACTTGAAATGTTTTGCCAAAGACTTCTAGCTGTCATATTTGCATTATTGCAGAAACTTTAAGTTATATAAACAATTTCCATAAACAAATTGTTTATATAATCAATAATTATTGTCATTATGAAAAATATGGCAGCAAGGAGTTTGTTTTTCTTAGACTTCCCGTCACTTGGATTCAATGCACAGAGGTAAGATAAGAGGTAACATAAGAAAGACAAGAAATGGTTAACTTGTAAAGCTAATTGTTTCAAAAAATAACCGACATGAAAATCTTTTAAAGTTTCAAATTCTTTTTGAATATTTCTTGAATTTACTCTATTTTTATATTGTTTAATCTGACCAAGTTGAAACGTTTTGGCTTATGATATTCTACACTGTTTTTAGAAATTTTACGATACCGTTTGAAATGGTTTGAAATCTTTTTTAATTTTCTTTTATAGTTTATTTTACAAAACAAAAAATAATTTGAAATTTCCTCAAGAATCTTGAGAAAATTCTTCTTGTTTAATCTTTTCAAAATTTCTCAACCTTCTAATCTTTTCAAATTATTCAAATATTTTTCGGAATTTCTTTTGAATTCTGAAAAATTCTTCTTTGACAATTTTAGAAATGTTTCGAATTTTTTAAAAATATTCTCTTTAAATTAATTTTTCAAAATAAAAAAATCATTTTAATTTTGCTTAGAAATCTAATGATTTTTTTTTCATTTTCTTGAAACCTTACAACATTTTAAAAATAACTTTATAAGTTTCAATTCTTCTTGAATCGTTTCAAAACTTCTGAATATCTTTTAAACTTAATCAGATTTTTTTCTAAAATGATCTAATATGACGAAATTGCAAAATTTCGCTTTAAAATCTTTTACACTCTTTTTAAAAATGTTAGGAAATAATTTGAAATATTTTGTAATCTTCAATTTTCTCTTTGAATTCATAAAAAAAAAATTATTTAGAGTTTTCCCATGAATCTTGAGAACACTTTTTTCATTCTCTTGACACCCTGACAAATTGAGTTTACCTAAAAATTGTTTAAATCCTGAAAAATAAAAATTGTCTTGAAGTCTTCCATATTCTTTTTCCACGCATTTTGAAATCTTCAAAACTTAAAATTCCTAGAAATCTTAACAAAAAGTAATTTCCTAAAATCTTTAAAAATTATTAAAAAGCTTCAACATTTTTTTTCGAATTCTTCGAAATAAGTTTTTGCCCATAATTTCATTTTTCTTATCTCTTTGAAAATGTAAAAAAGTTGACAAAATATAGTGTCATAGCAAAATGTTAAGAACATAATTATTTTCCAATACTAAACAAATCTTTACATTTTGACATGCAATTAAAAATGTTACGTAATCGTGGCACCCCCTCCCCCGCACGTAACAGACCGTAACGAAACAAGAACTCCCTCCCCCTTTTTAATGTTGTTGGAACTAATGGAAAAATAGTAACCGCGTACGATAAAAAGGTCAAAAGAAACAAACACTATACGTGAGAATAAATAGATACACTGTATATTTGGATGAACAAAGGAAACTGTGATACAGAACTTGAAACTTTAGAATGGAAATGAAAACTTGAACTTTATATCTTTATACCTTTAGAGTCTTTATGTCTGCGTGCTACCCGCCGGATTGTGACGACAGAACTGAACTATTTAAAAGGCCCTCAGGCCCTTTACCTATGGTCCAGAGAAGAGGGCACAGCCTATCTTCTCTTCTCGCACTTTTATCACACTTAAATATATATCGCAATAATCGTTGCAATTCCAACACGCCCCCTCAACGATATAATCGCGATATACAAATAAAATTTTGATACTTTGGCACTTCACCTTGAAAACAAAAAATGTAATCTGAAACCTAAAAGAAACTTTATCTAATTTCGATAAAAGAGAAAACACTTCACACAAAATTCAGTTGACCCTTGCAGGTCCTTTAAAAGTTTAAGTCCTCTAAGGTCGTTGAACTCAAGCTTGAAGATCCTTTATCCGGCTCAACATCCCTCCGTATTTAGGTCATTGGGCCTCGATCGTTTGGTACTGGCTTTGAGTTGAAGGGCAACTTGCCATTCCGCCCCCTTGTCCGCATAATCCGTAAAAAATTCCTGTTGATGTGGATGAATCCGTGTACCTCTCTGGTGGTGTTCCTTTATTGCATCTTTCAGATCTTCTTGGTGATTTGGACTCTGCCGGCTGGCTTAATATCTGTGATGAATCTTCAACTTGATTTATGACTTTAATTGCTGTTCTACTTTCATAATTAGTCGACACTGCTTTATGGGTGATGTCCTTTCCTTCGCTGCTACTTCCTTCCGCTTCTGGGTCGATGTCCTTGTCTTCCTGTGTACAGGAATCCCTCGCTGAATCCTCATCATCGTTTCCTTTTTCTTTTGCCTTTTGAGACTGTTTTGTAGGTTCAAAAACTACCTCAACGTTTACGAATTTTCTTAAATCTGTTTTAGTTGCTGTTCCGACGTTGTTTGAACTTTCAGGTACTCGATGCTTGGGCTGCTTGCTCCCCGACCGTTCCTTGCACTCGTCGCACCTTCCCTTCAAGTAATTTATTGCCCTTACCGCGCTGAATAGTTTTAACTCATAGAGTTGGGAGGATGCTAAAACTGCAGTCGCCTTTACTTGACCGTCCTTGAGACTAACGACGTCGCAATTATTACCCTCGAACTTCACACTAAAACCATTCCCGGCTAACTTCCTTACGGACAATAAGCTTGAGCTTAGTGTGGGTACGTTTCTCACTTTCACTGTCACTTCCTGTACTTTAGCTATAAACTTTATGATTCCTGATCCGACCCCTTGAATTTCAGCAAATTCTTCGGGCGCACTCGACTTCCGCTCACGGTCAACCACCCTCGGTTTCAAAATTCCGATTTCCGCTCGGGGCAAAAGCAGGTATCTTACGGCCCAAAATTGTGATGGTTTGTGAAATGTAAATAATGCAGATAAAATTATATCGTTTCGAATCATGTTCGAAACATTGATGTTCAGATTATTTTGATGTCGCAAATCGATCATATTAATAGTTATAAATAATTATTAAAAAATATATATATAATTAATAATGAAAAATCTAAAGTTAGAAGGAAAAAAAATAAAGAAGATTCCCAGCTAATGGAAAATGGTTATTTACATTTATTGAAACACTATCTTTCGACATGATTATTTTACAGTACTAACTAATAAATTTATAATAGTTACGCATACTTTTTGCACATATTGTTTAAAAAATTACATTTTAAATTAAAAATGGTTAGAGTAATGTAATGTTTTTAGAAATTTTCTCATACAATGGAGTTAGAAAGATGCGGTTTTTTTTTACAAACTTTCCATTTGTTGTCCAATTTTCAATTAGAGGGAAGTGATAGTCCATCAATGTTAACAAGGGTGATTGTTTAAACAATTTATTATTAATGTTAATAACATTCTCTTAGAAAAATGCTACAAAGTTGCAGTTGAAGAAAAATAACCTTTAGTCAAATTTTCAATTAAGTTAAGTAATTAATTAGTCAAAAACTAATTGCTTAAACAATTTATTATAATTATTAATAATATTATCTTTGCTTAATTGCCTTAATTGGTAGAATATTGCGGTTTTTTTCTGAAATTTTCAACTGATTGTCTATTTTTCATTAGGCGTGACGTAATAATTAATTAGATTTAGCAAAAATAATTGTTTAAACAAATTATTATTGTTCATGACTATCTTCATCCATATCAGTGCCTGAAAGTTGCGTTTTTCGGCAATTTTTACCTTTCTGTCTTTTTTCCACTTAGTGAGGTAATAATTGATTGAAGTTGAAAAAAAGTTGTTTAAACAATTTCATATTGTTTATAACTATCTTTTCTTAGACAAGTGCTAGGAAGTGGCGGTTTTTTCTAAAATCTTTCACTTTGCTTCGCCTGCCTAATTACTAACAATTAATAAATAAACATTAGAGAACTATATTTTAAATAATCTCTTTCCTTTTTGTGGCTGACTTATTATTCGTTCATAAATAAAAATGCGATCCAAAGTTGAATATTTTAGAAAAAACCGCCACTTTATAGCACTTATCTAAGAAAACATGGTTATAAACAATATTAAATTGTTTAAAAACTTATTTTTTAACTTTAATTAATTACTACCTCACTATGTGAAAAAAGGACAGAAAGGTAAAAATTGCCGAAAACCCGCAACTATCAGGCACTGATATAGATGAAGAGTCATAAACAGTAATAATTTGTTTGAATAATTATTTTTGCTGAATCTAATTAATTATTAAGTCACGCCTAATGACAAATAGACAAACAGTTACAAATTTCATAAAAAACCGCAACATTCTACCAATTAAAAAAAGAGAATATTATTAACAATGATAATAAATTGTTTAAACAATTATTCTGTTAACTTGAATTCATTATTACTTCACTTCAAAAGAAAATTGGACAAAAAGCCAGAAATTAACAAAAAAACTGCATCTTTCTAGCATTATTCAAATACAATATTATTAATAATTATAATAAATTGTTTAAACAATTATTCTGTTAATTTGAATTCATTATTACTTCACTTCAAATGAAAATTGGACAAAAAGCCAGAAATTAAAAAAAAAAAACGCATCTTTCTAGCATTATTCAAATATAATATTATTAATAATTATAATTAATTGTTTAAACAATCATTATGTTGACTTGAATTCATTATTACTTGACTTCAAATTAAAATTGGACAAAAAGCCAGAAAGTGAAAAAAATCCGCCTCTATAGCATTATTCAAATATAATATTATTAATAATTATAATAAATTGTTTAAACAATCATTATGTTGACTTGAATTCATTATTACTTCACTTCGAATGAAAATTGGACAAAAAGCCAGAAATTACAAAAAACCGCATCTTTCTAGCATTATTCAAATATAATATTATTAACAATGATCATACATTGTTTAAAAAATTATTCTGTTAACTTGAATTCATTATTACTTCACTCCAAATGAAAATTGGACAAAAAGCCAGAACAAAAAAAAAACAAAACGCCGAAGCGACGCCACTTTTGTTCAAGAAATACACTACTACATTTAATGGTTTAATTCTTAGTGGGAGGGGCAGCTCGAAGTCGCCAAGTCGGGTGCACCCGAATTAGGGCTACCTACTCTTGCCGCGAGTGGAACTCGGCATTTTCAAACCGAGGGTGGTTGAACCATAAAAGTAAAATCTTGACCGCGAGCGGAAATCGAGTGCACCGAATTCTTCATCATCTGCGAAGCGTACCGTACCTTTCCTTTCTAAGTCTATTTCCTCGAAGAAATCTTTATGGTTGGTCATGTGGCTTGTTGCCCCAGAATCCATAATCCAAACCTTCCCTCCTTCTTCAGCCTTTACTTTTCTAGCTTTTGAACATACCTCTTCTGTTTGTTTTGAGTCCTTACACTCCCTTATTGTAAAAGCTAGTTCTTCGCGTGAATCATTGAGACAATGTTTGGCTGTGCTAACTTTCTCCTGCTTTTTCTTCCAGGCTTGATACTTTTCGCAGTCCCTTTTATACTGCCCTGTCTTCTTACAGAAAAAGCATTCCTTTTGAATATTGACGCGTACTTGAGCCTTCATCGCAGCTTCTCCTTGATGTCCGGTCATGTCGTTGATTGCCATCTTATTCTTGCGTCTCCTGTACTCGTCGATCAACTTGCTTTTCACTAAAGATGTCGTAAGACCTTCAGTTCGACTTTCCAACGTGGTGACCAAAGTGTCATACGATTCTGGCAAGCTCCCCAACAACATAGCCGCTGCAAACTTATCCCTTATCTCTTCTCCAAGAGCTGTCATTCGGTTGAATGTGTCCTGCATTTTGTTGACATGGTCCTCCATGTCACCGTCTTCCGCTAATCCCATTCTGCATAGAACTCTATACAAATGCACTATACTGGCCTCGGATGATTTCTGGTGGTATTCTTCCAAGAATTTCCAGGCTTCTCTTGCACTGGTGGCGTTCGCAATGTGTACTAGTTGGTTATCGTCCACGAGCAAACCAATCGTAGAAAAAGCTTGATCGTCCTTTTCTTGCCAAGCCTCATCCCGAACCGCTGGAGCTTCTTTGTCAACCACTGACCACACTTTTATGTTCATAAGCATATGCTTCACTCTGTATTTCCATACCGCATAATTATTGTTATTTAGTTTTTCAATTTGAAAACTGGGGCGAAATCCTTGCGCCATTTTTGAACACTTCTATTAACACTTTAACACTGTTCACAAATGTCACTTTCGCCTCACTGCAATGTCACTTTAATGTCACTTAATCCTTACTGTAATGCCACTCCAAATAAATATTCACTTCACTTGTTTCTTATCGCTTTTATATCTCTGGGTCCATAACCTGTTGGAACTAATGGAAAAATAGTAACCGCGTACGATAAAAAGTTCAAAAGAAACAAACACTATATGTGAGAGTAAATAGATACACTGTATATTTGGATGAACAAAGGAAACTGTGATACAGAACTTGAAACTTTAGAATGGAAATGAAAACTGGAACTTTATATCTTTATATCTTTAGAGTCTTTATGTCTGCGTGCTACCCGACGGCTTGTCACGACAGAACTGAACTATTGAAAAGGCCCTCAGGCCCGTTACCTATGGTCCAGAGAAGAGGGCACAGCCTATCTTCCCTTCTCGCACTTTTATCACACTTAAATATATATCGCAATAATCGTTGCAATTCCAACAAATGTTACATAATTTGTGAACGATACCTTTCTCATATTGTCCCAAACCATTTAAATACTAAAATGTCCAATCAATTGCGCGTAAAAATTCCAAAATGCACGCAATTTGATATTTCAACCCCTATAAAGGGCAATTTTTCACGTTTAAGGGTAGCATTTTTTTCCGTCATTCAATTATCATATTAAATGTTAAGATTCATAACAGATGTGGGAAAAATAAAATCATATTTTGATAATTTTGACTGAGTTACTTATCATGATTTAATTGAATTATATCTAAAAAGCCTAATTTTGATTCATCTTTCATACTTTGAAGGTTACATTTGACCTATAGACATTGCAGAAATAATAATGAAACTAACAACAAGATGTCAAGATGAAAAAATGTGTCGTCTACTTCTGATATTCAAACTTTATGTTTATAAACTCTCACAAGTCAAGCGCGTCAGGCGAGTAAGCGAGTAAGTGACACGAGGCACGAGCAGACAACTAAAGTCGGGTCCAAAAGTCGAGGCCCCTCACTTTTTTTGATTCAAACTCGCACAGAAAATTTTTTTGAAATGTCTAATAAAAAGCATCTGAAACCTTGAAGTCTTCCGAATGCACCGATATCTTCACTTTTGTCCTAAAAAATTGGTTTCAATAGTTAGAATGCAAAACGTCTAAAAAAACAGGGTTTTTCGGCCTCCTATTTCAAGGGTCCACTTTGACCTGTTCCCAGAAGGAGGGCGACGTTAGGAAAAATCTGAGAAAATTCGCAGATATTCTTTGCTAATTCCTGAATGCAATGCATTTTTCGAAATGCTGAAATATGCAATAGTTTTCTTTTAACGGTCATTTATTTACAAACATTTTATCTTGAGAACGAATGAAGATAGGAACCCCTTCAATGGCTCAAAATATGCAGTTTTGCCATGCGATTGCGGCACAATAATTAAATTTATGATAAAATAATTCTCACGCTAGAGTGATCATTTTGAAGATTTCTGACTTTAATCAGTGTGGGCGCGTGGCCAGCACAGCGGGACAAGTGGCAGCAAAAAAACTACCCTTTCTATGACAATAATAATTCCAGAAGCAGGCCAGATGCCCAAAACAGATGTGGTTGTACGAAGCAGGGTCGTCTCAACGTCTTCAAGATGCATTTACAGAGCGGTGCCTCAGAAAATCGAAACTGAATTACGAATATTTACCCGATTAAGAATATTTTTAGTAGAAAAAATTTTTTTAAATAAATTTCTTCTAAATCTCCTATAATCCTGGATATTTTTTTAATGACTCCAATTTTTTTTGTGAAATCCACATTATTCTCTAATGTTTCAGAAATCTTGATAAATATTCATGGAAGCATAATTTTTCAAAATGAAAAAATATCACGAATTTTCCCAAGAATCTTGACAACATTTTTATATTATTATGAAACCTTCAAAAATCCTCAAGAAAGTTGAAAAATTTATTTTCAATGTAACTTATTTCGAAATTATTTTCAGAACTTCTAAATATCTTTTCACATCATTTGAATGTTTCCTGCAAATTGAAAGTAATTGCCTTTAAATACTGCAGGAAATTTTCTTATTCTCTTCAAACCTATAAGCATTTTTGAGAAGCTTCCAAATTTTATTTTGAAATCTGAAAAAATGTATAATTTGTTGAGAATTTATTGAAATATTTCCATACTGTAAATAATTTTTGAATTTTTTTAGGACTTCTACATATCTTTTAGAATTATTCGAACTGTTTCTTAATTTTTGTTAACCCTGCAAAATAAAAAAAAAGTGACTTCAAATTTTGTTTGGAAAAAATTCAAAAATTATTTACAGCTTGAAAATATTCTAAAACACGGTAAGCAAAGTATATATTTTTTGACATATCGAAACAAGATTTGCAAGCTTTTTGAGATATTTGTTAGGTTTGAGGAGAATGAACAAAATCTAAAATCTCTAAGTAAATTGAAATGATGTTTTTATTTTAAGTAATTCATTTCAAAAGATGAAATTGAAAAAAATTAAACATTCGAAAAGATTTTCCAATTTCTGGAAAAAGGTTGTAAAAAATTTAAAGTCACTTTCTTTATTTTGCAGGATTTAGAAAAAATTAGAAACAATTTTAATAATTCTAAAAGATATGTAAAAGTTCTGAAAATATTTTCGAAATAAGTTACATTGAAAATAAAATTTGCAAGTTTCTTGAGTATTTTTGAAGGTTTCATAACAATATAAAAATGTTGCCAAGATTCTTGGGAAAATTTTTAATAATTTTTCATTTTGAAAAATTATGCTTCCATAAATATTTATGGAGATTTCTGAAACATTAAAAAATAATGTGGATTTCACAAAAAAAGTAGGAGACAGTTAAAAAATATCATAAATTGTAGGAGTTTTGGACGAAATTTATTTTAAAAATTTTGTTAAAAAAATCTTCTTAATCGGGTTAATATTCGCAATTGGATTTCGATTTTCTGAGGACTTGCTCTGTAAATGCCTCGGTAAATGCATCTTGAAGACGTTGAGACGACTTTGCTTCGTTCAACCACATCTGTTTTGGACATTTGGCTGCTTCTGGAATTACTATTGTCATAGAAAGGGTACTTTTTTTGCTGCCACTTCTCCCGCTGTGCTGGCCACGCGCCCACACTGATTAAAGTCAGAAATATTCAAAATGATATTTATCGCGTAAGAATGTTTTTATCATAAATTGAAGTATTGCATTTCAATCGCACGATAACACTGCACATTTGGAACCATTAAACGGCTTCATATCTTCATTCGTTCTCAAGATAAAATGTTTGTAAATAAATCATCGTTAAAAGAAAACTATTGCATATTTCAGCATTTCGAAAAATGCATTGCATTCAGGAATTATCAAAGAATATCTGTGAATTTTCTCAGATTTTTCCTAACGTCGCCCTTCTTCTGGGAACAGGTCAAAGTAGACCCTTGAAAAAGGAGGCCGAAAAACCCTGTTTTTTGAGACGTTTTGCATTCTAACTATTGAAACCAATTTTTTAGGACAAAAGTGAACATATCGGTGCATTCGGAAGACCTTACGCTTTTAGATGCTTTTTATTAGACATTTCAGAGATCTTTTTGTGCGAGTTTGAATAAAAAAAAGTGAGGGGCCTCGACTTTTGGACCCGACTTTAGTTTCGAGCTGGAAGCCGCGCGCGCACACGAACTTGGACTTGGACTAAAGAATAGGGGGTGAAGGTGTGTGAAAGATCGGCTCGTGTTTCAGTGCTGCTTCATTGGCAGGTTAGTGGACCTCTTTTAATTCCCCAAATGATGGACCTCCAGAATGACAGGTTGTCAACATACAGGGGCTCCAATTTTCGACATTTTCATGCTCGTTTTTCGATTTTAAACATATTTTGGAGTTTTTCTCTAAATGCGGCCGCTTAAATAAAAAAAGAGCAAATTTTTCTCTCTTGAAAATCACCTAGAGTAGAAAGTGGTGATAATATTACTACTGGACTTAAAAGAGGGTTCTTGCCCCCGGCTGCTGCAGTGTAACTAATCACCGCATAGGACTTATTGTGTCGATTAATAATGTTATTATTATAATATGACTGTAGTTATTTAACATCTTTTAAACCTATTTTTGTATTAAAATTTTTCTAAAAAGTTTATATATATATATATTTTTATGATTTTGTTATCGTTTAAACCAGTTTTTCATTAATTTTGGAATAGTGATTCAAAACTGAATATAATTTTCGAATTTTATTTATTCGGGGTGCTTTTTGGTGTGAGTCAACTCACCTTTAATCTCGATGATTGAGTAGAGTGATTACTGCATTTGACTACACATGCATTCTTTTTCTACTTCGTGGCACAGTTTTCTTTGGAAAAACGTCAATTTATCTAACCACTCAAGAGGAAAAATTCAAC
Organism: Andricus quercusramuli; assembly: GCA_932178445.1. NCBI lineage: Eukaryota > Metazoa > Arthropoda > Insecta > Hymenoptera > Cynipidae > Andricus > Andricus quercusramuli. The sequence goes on along the minus strand of CAKNXH010074925.1, from coordinate 16,845 downwards.
GAATGCAGTAAGCTTAATCCATAGTGAGACTGATTCGGATTATTTCAAGAAATATTTTTGAAAACGAAATTCTCTTCGTTTTGACAATTTGAAATGATCAATGCAATCAGTTTACATGAGAATCCATTTCTATGTATAATAACATTTATGAATAATAAAAATTATAATAATTACAAACCTGCCGCATACTTCAACCGAAAGTTGCCAAGGCTAAATCCCATAAAATATAATTTCTATTGTAAGAATAGCATTTCATATGACAGCAAACACAGACTTAAAGGTCTCTCATTTTTTTGTCTAGTAAGGGCATTCAAAACAAGTGAAGAACCCGTGACTTCTGTAACTGAAAATTTCGATAGCTCGCCAAATTTAAAGATATCGTCTGATTCATATGCAACTCGGCATAGTGGGTTTTTCGAAGTCTTTGATTTTTAATTTAATGTCAACATGTTATTATAAAAATGAAAGGTCCAGTATAGCGAACATAATTTCAAAACTCTTACAGATTTGCATCGAAGTTGGTACATACGGGTCTTCGAGGTCGCTAATTTCAAATTTAATGTTAAAATTTTGGGATTAAGAGGCAATAAAAAAATTGTTAAAAAAAATGTTCAATAACTAAAGTCATATTATAATATTATTAATGGACACAATGAGACGTACGATGCGCTTAGTTCCACTATTGAGTAAGGCAACGGAAACAGCCTGGGGCCATCTGTTGCCTAAAAACGGTAATTCCTTAGGGATGAATTCCACTTGTTTACATGTGATTGAAAATACATAAATTTATACTGGAAATGAGAGTTTAACTATCAGATAACGAGAGTGTTTGTAGGAAAACTGATAAAATCTCGATTCAGGGAAAAAAAAACTTTTGCTCGAGTTTATTAAACAGTTTGATCGGATTTGAGTTTTGAATTTATCTGTGTATGGCAGATCTATCGGATTACAAATAGCAAATGAAGCACTTCAATACTCTTGTTTTTCGAAAAAGGTATCTGAAAAAATGATTGTGTTAATTGGGTAAGTAATATTATATATGTGAAGTGCGCCGAAGAATGGGGGCTTACTCTAAAAAAATCGAAGTCGAGTTTTTTACATCTTTCGATAGTTTTTGAGTTGCTCTTTTTAATGAAACCATCGAAAAAAATTTTCGAGCATTCATAAAGTTAAGTTAAATGTTTACAGAAACCTTAAAAAATACATAGTATATATATAGTATAGTAAATTTACAAAATAACAATATTTATCAAGAGGAAAATTTAAAGCAATCCTACAGGTAATTATTTACTTGAATTTTTCACAGTGAGTGTCCCGTATCTCATTTATAATTTATTATTATTTTTAACATAGAGAAAAATGTCAAGAAATTTATTATTATAATTATAGATTTCCCTAATACTTCTCTTTATGTTACAATATATTTTTTACTTAATAAACACCTTTAATTTAACGTCGTATGGGGGAGAACTAACAGACGTTGGTCTGATTGCGCTGCACTGTATTTTGCTTATTCCATTCTCTTTCAACTCCTGCACCTTCGCCACATGAATGACGGCTGAACTTTTTCCCTTATTGTTTGTTTCAGGGTGATAACCGATTGAATGACTTATAGCTTGAAATCCTGTTTTGATAAAAATATTCATCATCAATCAGTTTGTTGACATTCGACCAGTAATTTTTAAGGTTATGTTTATAATCAACAACGAAACTAGGACGTGTTTAGCTGGAATGAAAAGACAATTATTTCACGAAATCTTTTTGCCGCGGGCGCTGCCTGTCATATCCGGTATATATGAAGGTCACGTCCGTACCCAAAAGCTGTTCGCGGCGCGGCAGCCGCCCGCAAAAATCCTCTTTTATTAGGTGTACAAATAAGTTCTACTCGTTTTAAGCAACTTTTTTGTTATTACAAAAATTTAACGAAATGCAAGTATTAATTAATATCGTGACCATTGGCCTTAACTACTCTTCGCCAATGCTCAGGGGATTGATAGATTCCATGGCGAAAGAAGGCTTGACCTTTTGACGCTATAAAGTCATCCACCATTTTTCGCACTGCAGCTTCAGTTTGAATTTGGTGCTCAGCTAAGCAGTTTTATAACGAGCGAAAAAGGTGGTAATTGGATGGGGCAATGTCTGGAGAGTAGGCCGGATGCGGCAGAATTTCCCTTTGCAATTCTTCTATGGTTTGGCGGACCACGGACCTTCTATGTGGCCAACGTTGTTGTGCTGTAATATTATTGATCTTCGTCCATGCCCAGAATATGATCTCTTTTCTTGGATTTTTTTTTCGCCAAATGGTTCAGTTAAAACTTATTTGTAACCTAATAAGTTCATCAGCAATTTTCTCCCCACTTTCTACCCTAGGTGATTTTCACGGGAAAAAATCAAGCTTTTTTTAAAAAATATTTTCAAAAAAATTCAAGGGGCTGCATTTGGAGAGCATGAAATAATTTTTGTATTCCAAAATCATTATTTTTATCGTAAATCTCATTTCAAAAAGTTTAGAAAACACTCTTATAAATGTTAAATAGATCAACTTCAGCAGAAGTTATCATTAATTGAATAACGCGCTCGAATTAAAATCGCGAAAATTCGAGCCCCTGTATGTTGACAACCCGTCTTTCTGGAGGTACATCATTTGGGAAATGGAAAGAGGTTCAGTGGGACTACAACTTAGGGGAGTTTCAAGAAAATCGGAGACAACAAATTTTTAGGCGGGAACGCTTGACAAATTTTGCCCCAAATGTCTAACTAAAGTTATTAATTACATTTGTTCAATTGCAAACGATCCTATTTTTAAAATGCCCAATTTTTTAAGTTCTAATATTCAATTATTATCGTTCTTGAATAATATTGATAACCGTTGCAGTGTTCTTCTATTACAAAAGCTTTTAACTTCAAAATGTTAAGTATTGAACACTGTAAAAATAATATTCGAAACTATTAAATATTTCAATTTTAAGTAAATTGGAAGAATTTTAAAGGATTCAATTTCAAAATCTTGAACATTTAACAATTTTAGTATTGAAGGCTTCAAACTAAAAATTGCTCAGCTATTTAGATTTTCAATTTGAAACAATCGAATGTTTAATTTTTGAATTTGAAATTATTGAATGTGCAAAGATTTATATACAAGTGTCGTATTTAAATATTTCCCGCCCCCAGGCTAGCAGAAATTACCTACTCAATTTTAAATCCACATTACGACATGAAGTCATCAAATCTTCCCCCCCCCCCCCCCCGAATTTTGCCGTCCTAGGATGCAGCCTACGTAGCCTATATGGGAAATCCGTTACTGTATATTACTGAAAGTTTTCAATTTGAGATAAATTTGCAAACCCTTGAAGCGTTCAAATCAGAATTATTAAATTTTAAATGCTACTCTATTAATTTTAAGTGATCTATTTTATCAAGTTTCGACCTAAAACTATTGAGTTGTGAACTTTATGAATTAAAAATCGTAGAGTCCTTCAATTAATGAAAAATGAATTTAAAAATTCTTTAACCATGAAAGCCCTAACTTCTGAATTATAGATTTTTTTTTAATTTAAATTTGAAACCAAAAAATCTGCGATGTGTTCTAATTTATTGCAAGTAAATAATTACAAACCTTTTTCTTTATCCGGAAAAACTTCGTTCAGTAAGTCATTCAGCGTCTTTCGGTGACCCTCTGCGTTTAGAGGTTTTACCAATTTCTGAACGTAACATTCATCGCTCATATAGCAACGAAATGGTATATATTTGAAACCTTCGTCACTACTGGGTTCCATGAGTCGATGATTGACCGCCCAGAATTGATCGAACTTATCGTTAAGCAGCCCGAGCCAGAGTTGGTTATGATCTTTTTTCTGCATGCTGGATACCACTTGTCCCCGATGCTTCAGGACGTCGGCTTCTTTTATACAGGAAAGAAAATATGCCTCCACGACTTCTCTGAAATATAAGAATTAATCGTAAGTTAAGAAGTCAATACTCTAAAGCATAATATAAAAAATGACACTAGTCAACAAAATGTGACTTATCTGTATTTTGTATATGTTACAGGCAAAGTATATAATCCGTCATTATATATAATGCCCAACAGAGTCCAGGTAAAGTATGTAATACTCTCTATTTCGCAGATTGCCTAGGCATTATATATAATGCCCAGAAGAAAGCAGGGAAAGTGTGTAATAAATATTCCCCATTCCACAAATTGCCCAGACATTGTAAGTGATGCCAGACCTAGCGCAGGTATTGCATTCTATACCTGGCGCCCAAGTGTCTAGTTTATTTAGGTCAGGGGTCTCCACAATCCACAGGTGCAGCGTGACCCAGGATCGCCCGATCTTTTTCAAGATCTACCATTTTTTTTGTTTGAAGGGAAACTGAGAGAAAATGTATGACCTCTCGGAAAAAATCCCAGATGGAAGGGCTCGGTTCTGAAATTTGAACATGGAGGACCCTTTTTTTTAAAGGGTTCCATGCGGCACGAACCAGGTAAAGAATTTTGAAAGTACTGGGCCAAAGCTGAGCAGATCTTTTTTTCACCGAAATATCGTGGTTCGAAGTCAGCAGTGATTTTCAATAGCGCTCACAAGAGTCGTGCGCACAATTTCCGAAGGTAGTGTATTATAATTGGATTTTTTTTCTGTAATTTTTCATTTTTTGTCAACTTTTCACTTAGGGTGTGGTGATAATGATAATAATTTAACAAAAATAATTGTCCAAACAAATTATTATTGTTTATAATTATTTTCCATATTAATTCTAGATAGTTGCGGTTTTTTCTAATAAATTTTAAATGTTGTCAATTTTTCACTTAGAATGATGTAATAATTAATGAAATTTAACAAACATACTTGTTTGATCAAATTAATTTTGTTTATAATGAATGGCTTGTTAAAGCCTTCTATATTAATGTTAGATAGTTGAGGTTTTTTCTGAAGATTTTAACTTCTTGTCCACTTTGTACTTACAAGGAGAGGACGCGAGATGGACATCGCCGATTGAACTGGGGCTTTACAGTATGAAAGTGCATCAAAATCCATTAGGGGCGTATCTTTTCTTTCGATCTAATGGGCCTTAGTTTCCGAGATATCGAGGTTCGAGTATTTGCGCTCGAGCGCTCGACTCGCCATGGCGCGCCACTGCAGAGCGGGGGGACCCTGGACTCTTGGAGCTCACTCACAGTCCGTCACTAATTTTGTGATGAATGGAAAGTACAAAGGATTTCTATATCATTTGTATAAAGTTTTTTTTACATATATTGCGAATCGTGAAACGAAAATAATGCAAAACGTTAAATTAAAAAAAACGGGGTCAATAAGTAAAAACAAAAACAAAAAATCTTTTGTCCCTTCTTGGAAGAGTTTTTAAACACATAGTCCGGCAGATAGTGACTATTTTTTAAGTGAATTTTTTTTTTGGTATACAAACTCTTCAAAACATTTTAAAGAAAAAAAAGCATCCGCATGTTATTATAAATATAAAATTACATTTTCCGTTCAAACTATGCAAGATACAGAAAAATGTTGAGAACCCAAGATGTTCATCTTCAAAATATCTATGAATTTATATTATATTATATATTGTTTTTTTAAAACAATATTTAAACTTGGGTTTTTACTCTTATCGAATGTTATTTGTAAATATTTAACATCATAAATAATAATGTTATTAAAAGGCATTAGATAATAAATCTAACTGTGCATAGGATGCGAAAGAAAGTTTATAAAAAATAACATTGAAATTGAAAAATTATGAGAATGTGCCCGCACAGTGGGTAGAATTTTGTGTAACAAGAAAATGTCCCAAAGGAAGCTACAGAAATATTTTCAGCTACTTTATTTAAAATTTCTTTTTTACATACATTTTTACGAAAAGCTGATAAATGTTTTTATAAAAGTAAATCATCTAACTTCTTCATCATTATTACCTTATTTCAGTTCACTTGCATTGATTTAGTTGATCAACCTGAACTTTAATTGAATAGGACTTCATAGTTATCACTTTCGTTTAGAAAGTATAACATAAGTTCATATAAGTTCTTTTAATAGTGCCTAGGTACAATAAATCCATTATCTCGATTGCATCTTCTCCTAAAAACGTTTCTGAGGTTGCTTTTTCGTATCTTGCATAGTTTATCCGTGAAATTGGATTTTATTATTTTTAATAAGATTTTTTCACGACTAAAAAAACTATGTGTCTGAGAGAAAAATGGTTCTATAAAAATTTGTAGATATTTTTGAGATGACCAATCTCACTTTTCAACATTTTTCCGCATCTTGCATAGTTTTACCGAAAATATAATTTTTATTGTGAATGATATGCAGATGACTCCCATCTTCTAAATTGTTTGCATGATTCACGTAAAAAATAGTCAGTATCCGCTGGACTACAGTGTTTAACAACTTTTACAAGAAG
>CAKNXH010074924.1:25758-39439 GCA_932178445.1 Andricus quercusramuli | reverse complement strand
CCTTTTCCTTCTAACATTATGATTTTTGTTTTATTCACGTTAATTTTCGCAGTGTTAAAAATGATATCCCGTAGCATAGTCCATGCGCACTCTATATCTTTATTGCTTATAATCGCTTCTCAAGTTGCCCTATCTATGCGTTTTGTTCAACTTATTCTAAAAATTTATCCGCACTTCCGGTTTGTGTAAATTTTCAATCTTGTTTCGCGTTTGTTTCGATTGTTTGATTCTCTTTCTTCTCCATCCCCGCCCTAAGCTCATTTTGGAGACTAGAAGGTAATGGTCAGTATTACATTCAGAGCCCCTCATGATTCTTGTATCTTTGACCAGTTCTCTCAGTCTTTCATCCACAATACCGAAGTCAATTACACTGTGGCGATTTTCTTTACGCCAGGTGTAAATGTGGATCATTCTATGTATAAACCAAGTATTTGTAATAAATAGGTCAGTTTCTAAGCATAAGCTAACTAACTTTTCCCCGTTATACTTTTTTCTTGTTGGATCCCCAGAATTTTTTAGCACCCTTTCTGTATCTCGGTGGGGGGGGGGGGGCAAGGAATGGAAACCGAGAGACTCACAATTGGTTGATGTTTTATGCTGAGAAGTTCACCAGCCCTCAGCAGCGCTGTATTAGGTAGAAGTTCCCATGTTTCGATATGCATATTTTTGCCGTAAAATTGAATTTTTCAAGAAAATTCAAAAAGTCGTTACGATATTCTTGTAGGGCGTGCAAAAAGAAACACTTTTCTTGTCTTGACGTTTTTTCGTATCGTGCGTTGTTTGGCTGAAAATGTTAATTTTCGTTTTTTTTTGTATATTGTAAATGCTGTAACTCTGAAAATTTTCATTTTATCGAAAAATGCCATGGGAATAAATTGTGTGAATTTTCGAGTACTATGAACAGACGCACATATAATTTTCAAATTTTGAAAAAAAATGGTCTCAAAAATTTTCAAAATGCTCTCACTTTCTGAATTTTTATCCAAAATGGCTGGCTAACGAACTCGACCTTTAGTTTAGGAGACTAAAAGATTATACCAAAGGACAATCGAATCGATCAATTCTTTCGAAAGTTATCGTGCTAACAAACTAAAAATCTACAGACACACAGACACATTCGTAAAAACCTGTTTTTTGGGTTCAGGGGGTCTCAAAACGTGGACATTTGACAAAAACCGGGGGGGGGAGGGGGGGGGCGATAAAATTTTACACAAATCTAATACCTTCTCTAGATGAGAATGTAAAAATGCGTTTCCTTCCATAGTGCGGTGTATCCTTGCATACTATCGTGTGCACTTCAACATTTCTACACGGAAAGAAGTTTGGGTAAGCGGCTGCACTAGCAGTAGGAGAGCAGTGCCACCGTTCGTGTGGTGCAAATGCTGCGTCACATTCGGGTGAACGAATGCCTCAAACGTGCGTCGAAATTCTTTCCCGCTGCGGCCAGCGCAGGTCACTTCGGAAGTGAATCTGCGCTTTTAATTTCTAAATGAATGTTAAATCTAAATAGAATATTACGTTTATTTTTTAAAAAGTAATGTAAGAAATGGGCACTTACATGAAAGCTGTCGTGCGTCACAATACATTAATGAATGTCAAACTAACGCACTATTGCTAGAATTGGATTTTTGTCATATTATTCTTATTAATAGGAACGAAAACAGGGTGGTCGCTGGACCGGAATTTTTTTTGGTGACCGGGAATTTTCTAGATTTTTAATAAAATTCGGTTTTGTGGTTCAAAAATTGATTACCATAATATTCAACCACTTTGTTAAACAATATTTTTAGTGTTGAAGATTCATAATTTTGCTGGAAAATTAATTTCTTGGGTTAAAAACTAATTTTTTTATTTTCCTAAATGTGTCTTTTTTGGTGTAAGAAATTCGTCTTTTTGGTATTTCCACTATCCTTTACAGCACGAGCTAAATGAGAAAATGTATACATAACTTTAGTTATATACTAATAATTTTTTGTTGTTGAAAAATTGCATCATGCTCTTTGCCATTTATAGGTTACGTGCTCATATTTAAAACAACAAGCATATATTTTTAATGAAATGTTTACATTCGAAAAGATGCCTCAGATGCTGGAAATCGTACTTTAGAAAAAAGTAATCTATTTTTCAACACGAAAAAACCACCTCCATAACCACTTCCAAATAAATAGAAAAACTCACAAACTAGCGAACAGTTTTCGTTAAATTTGTACGTCAATTCGTAGATGCACCGTTATTCCTTAGCGTGAGCGCGCTGCTTGCTCAACACGTTCGTGCAACGGCTGCACTATTGTGGGACAAAATCTCGCCCATAAGGAGAGAGCAGCCGTCCGAAGTCGAAAGCAAGCCGCTCTTCAAGAGTTTGGCACAGCCTTTCCACGTACTGGGAGAGCTGCTTACCCAAACTTCTTTCCGTGTATTATTACTGCAAATATTAACCGATTTTCATGAATCTTTTTTTCACTTTCTTCAAATTATATGAATAAACTATTTCTGCTCATTAAAATGGAATCACGCGATGCGTTCATAATTTTAGTTTTTTGAACCGGCCTGCATCTCATAATAAACAGGAGGGTGATTCGTTTCGGGTAATTTAAAGCGCTCCGAAGTCTCCACTTTAGCTTTGACGAGGGTCGAGGTTCAGGCATCGAAAATACAAACTCAGCTAGTACTGAGCGTCACTGCATTTTTTCTATTGTTCTTTTCTTTTTGTTTATAACGTCAAATATAAACATTTTTTAAAAAATCCGAGACTTCACAAGAAAAGAGACCAATATTTAGATGAGGTATGCAAAATATCAGACCAAAATATTCAACCGTGTGGCCGGAAACTGGAATTCCTTTTTATAAAGCTGATAAATCCCCTTAACAAGCTAGGCAGCGCGGGCTCGAATAGGAATTTGGACGAATGGCGAAAAAAAGTGAGCGCGACCAGTAGTGAAGGGGAAGGAAAAAGAAAAAGAGAGGAAGGGGACGATGAATTAGAAAGAGACAAGGAAAGCAAGAAAGTTAGGACTAAACTCACTAAACGGAAAACAGCGGAAAGAGATAGGGGGGATGGAGGAATGTTTGAAAAACTAGAGGCCCTCATAAAAGGGTTTAGAGAGGAAACAAGGAACAGACTGGATGACATGAATAGGGATATGAATAGGGATATGAATAGGCAGGGAAATGAGGTAAGGGGGGAAGTGAGAAAAGTAAGAGAAAAATGGGAAGAGTGGGATAAACTCTGGAAAGAGGAGAAGGACAAGGTATGGGGTAAACTAGGAAGCATAGAGAATAGACAGAAAGAGGATGACGAAAAGAGAAATAGTGAGATAAAACAGTTGGAAGAACTGGTAAACAACTTAGAAATGAGGAATGAGCATCTGGGGAATGAAACAGAGGGTACGGAAATAGGAAAAGGGTGTAATAAGAACGTGCAAAATGAGATTGAAAGATTGAAGAAGAGACTAAGTCACATTGAAAGGAGATTGGAAGGGGAAGAAAGGACTAAGAGTTTAAACGAGTTTAAAAGGCGCGCAAGTTTGAGCGCGCCTAGGGCGCGCGACTGTTGGTTCTCGCGCTTCGCGCTCGATAATGTATTTAACTCACGCTACGCGCTCGGTCTTTATATTTCCCACACATTTGTGCACAGACCTTCTCAAATTAAAGGTCAAAGCGTAAACAACTGTAATTTCATGGCTGTGAATTCTCTTTTGTTGAAGCTCCTTCGGCTTTAACGAACACATTCTTATCACGTATCTCGTGCTAATGTAGATTATATTTATTTCTGTACCTCGATCTGGTACTATGAAGAGGATTCTCAAAGCACCTACGGCCTTGACGATTACATTCTCATTGCGATACTCGCTCTTCGTGCTCAGCAGCTAGGCTATACAGGCGATTGCTTTTGAAAAATAAAACCATGTGAAAACTAGTGAAAATTCTGATAAAAATTTTTTAATCTACCAGAAAATTTATGTTTCTACTTTTTGAAAATGCTCTAAAATTTTTAATTTTGGTTGGACATATCTGTTTAACGAACTTAACCTTCATTTTAAGACCCTTAAAAAGTTTACCAAAGGCTGACTCGATTTGACAAATCCTTCAAAAGTTAGCGTGGCTACAACATTTAGGTAACCATACAGACATACATACATACATACATACATACATACATGCAGACAAACACCGACAAAATTTTATGATTTTCGGACTCTGTGAGTGCCGGAACGTAGAGATCCGTTAAAAACCAGAGATCGAAAATTTGGACGATTACAATACACTCTCATGAATGAGAATGTAAAATAACATAGTAGTTAAGGGATTGACAGTGGAGAGTGAAACAGGGGAAATGGAAATCAAAAATCTTATGAGAGATATTGGAATTCAGGTAAAGGTAGAAGGAGTTAAGAGAATAGGAGGGATGAAGGAAGAAAAAGAAGAAGTAGGCAGTGAGGAGGAGAAAAAGAAAATGATGGAGAACAAAAATTATTGGAAGGAAGAAAAGAAAGAATTGAAGAGGATTTGACATGGAGGGAGAGGAAAAGGAGATGGCAAATAGAGCAGAGGGCATGGGTGGAGAGGAAAAAGGGGCGCATGGTATGGATATGGAGAGACAGATTATGGATAAATGGGGAGGAATGGTTCTGGAACGAGGAATTAGAAGAAATAAAGAAAAAGGGAAAAAGCGTTAAGAAAGGTAGCAAAAAGGAAGATGCAAAAGAGGTTAGAGATCGCACAGAGGGGTATCCAAAAATTAAGGCGGAAGAAAAGTGAGGAGGATAGGTGAGGGAAGGAAGGAGAAAAATGTGAAAATAGCTTTCTGGAATGTGTCAGGTTTGAAGAACAAGAATGAAAGTTTTTGGTGAGAGTTAGAAAAGTTGGATGTGATTATGATGAGTGAAACCGGAGCGGATGAGAAGGACTTGAAGGGGATGAAATGGATGTTACCTAAAGGTGACGTGTGGACAATGCAAGAAGCAAGGAAGGAACATGTTAAAGGTAGACGGATGGGCGGCATGGTCTCAGGGATGAGAAAAGAATTAGCAGTAAAAGGGAGAACAGAGGAGGACAGGGAGGGAAAGGATGGAACAATGGTAAGAAGGATTATAATTGGAAAAGTCAAAATAGCGGTGGTTTGTGTATATAGAAGAAGAGGGGAAGAGGAAGGTTGGAGAGTAATAAGGAGGTGGATGGAGGAAGAATTGGTTTTGATAGGAGGTGACTTGAATGCCTAGACTGGCGAGCAAGGAGGAGGGACTTGGGATGAAGAAAGGAGGCCTATATAAGGAGCTCCAAGCATAGGGAGATAGACCGGGAGAGGAGGAGGGTACTAGACGCAATAGGAGAAATCGGATGGTTTATACGTAATGGCAACATGAAAGGAGATGAGAAAGGAGAGATTACATTTATAGGTAAGGGAGGAATAGTAATATACTACATTCTGGCGGAAGAAAAAGGAGAAGGACTGAGAAGGAATGAGATAGGGTCCGAGCACTTCCCAGTAATAGCTACACTGAAATGTGGCGTCAATAAACGCGGCAGAGGGAGAAAGGAAAGAGGGGGGGGGGGAGAAAAAACACGAAAATGGGAGACTGGGGGGTAGATAAATTAAAAGAGTTTAAACAAAAATGGAAAGGAGAATGTTAGGTATGAAAAGGAGGAGGGAGTAGACTCGTTAATTGAAAGGTTGAAAGGGTCGATTAAGGAGGTAAGGGATGAGATAGGTACAAAAGAAGGAAGAGAAGAGGGAAAGAGAGGCTGGTGGGACGAGGTATGTAGGGAGAGTAAAGAGAGAATGAAAGAGTGTGTAAGAAAATGGAGGGAAGGAGAAATAGAGAAGGCCGAGTACAACAGGAGAAAAAGAGAACATGAGAGGATGCTGGAAAGAAAAAAGCAGAGAGGAAAGGGGAAATACAAGGAAGAAGTAGAAAAAGCGATCAAAGAAGGTAGGGTCTGGGATGTGATAAATAGGGAAAAAGGAGAAAGGAAGGGCGTGAATGAAGAAATAGAAATGGATGAGTGGACGGATTATTTTAAGGGTCTGTTAGGGGGAGAACAAAATAGGATCAAAGGGGAAAATAGGAGGATAGTCCAGGGAGAAATGGAGGAAGGGAACGAAATAACAAGAGAAGAAGTGGATGAGGTGATAGATAGACTAAAAAGAAATAAGGCTACAGGAGAGGATGGTATGGAGAACGAAGCGATAAAGTATGGAGGAGAAGGGGTTAGAGAAGGGATGTGGAAGATCTGCAACAAGGTCAGGAAAGGAAAAGGGTGGCCGGAGGAGTGGATCACAGGGCTGGTGGTACCGTTTGTCAAGAAAGGGGAGGGTAAGAAGGTAGAAAAGTACAGAGGGATCACTCTCATGCCAGTGGGTCATAAAATATACGCAGAAATTCTAAGAAAAAGGTTAGAGAGTCAGACAGAACATAAACAAAGTATCCCACACAATCAGACGGGATTTAGAAAAAGAATGGGGACAATAGATAACATTTACGTACTCAACTACTTGGTTAACAGAAACGTAGGGAGAAAAAAAGAGAAATTAGTCGCCTTGTTCGTAGATTTTAAAGCAGCTTTTGACTCAATGAATAGAAAAGTGCTATAGCAGGCAATGAAAGAGAGGGGAATAGAGGAAGGGTTGGTGGAGAGGATAAAGAAAATTTTTACTGAAACCAGGATTAGGGTGAAGATGAGGGGGGAACAGGAAAAATTTTTCAATTTGAAATTATTCAATTCTTTTTAAATTTTCAACTTCTCTGTTACAGTCCGACGACGGTAGGGAATTTGCAAATAACATCTCGCGACGGACATTATGTATAATGCCTAGGGATTATATAGAATACCTAGGCAATGTGTATAATAAGTATTCCATTACATAGTTTTCCTGAAATGGCCAGACATTATGTATAATGTCTAGGGATTATATATGTTACAGGGAATAGTACATTATGATATAAGTGCGGGAAGTTAGTGAATCCTGAGTTTGACGTTTGCCGCCCGAGCGAAGCGAGGGTGGCAAACGTCAAAGGAGTAGGAATCACCAATCCGCACGCGTCTCATATACTATTTTTTGTAACCCCTGTAAAGGGAAGTTCGTGACGTAAGAAATATTGGTAGGTAATAAGATTGTTGGGGGGAGGACGGGGTCCCGGGCAGAGCCCCGGCCCCCCCGAGAGGAAAAAAAAAGAACTGAAATTATTTACACTCGACTCTCTCAAACGTAAGCTTCCCAAAGATACACGAAGTTGCACCAGGCAAACTAACCTAAACGGTCAACTTCTCAGCTGACGAAATTCTGACAAAAAAATAAAAGTAAAGCTGACAAATTCTGCATTTGGCTGTAATCTGGCGTGCGATTCAAAATCGAATTAAATTAATTTGATTTTGAATCGCGCGCGTAAAATTTTGACCAATGGCAGCTTATACTGTTGGATCACACATCCGGTGGCTTCAGATTGGTTGTGATAATTCTTGCGATCAATCAGAAACTAGCGGTTCCCTTAAGGGGTATGGCCACAGTAGGGGAAGCAAAATCATGGGTATATTCACAAATTTTTTTTGGTATGAAAATTGAATTTATTTTCAAAACTAATTATATGTAAATGAAGCTCCAACATCAAAGAATCAGAACATTTATGTATATATATTTTTTTAAACGCAAAATGGCCGACTTCTGTTACGTTCTTTTTGAAGCCTTTTTTTTTAGGGGCTCCGCGGCCTGACAGCTAGCAGCCACAATTTTTAACATAGAACAAAATATAAAAAATTCCTTTAATCTGCATAAGAATACCTAGAGAAGCACATATGGAAATATAAAAATATTGATTTTTCCGAAAATGGCAGGAATTTGAAGTTAACAGTCGAATTTTTAGTGAAAAAATTCGTATAAAAATGCTCATAGAATGAAAAGTTATTTGTCAGGCCGATTTGAAAAAAGCTGTTTTGAGAAAAATGCGCTTAAAGTTTTACATATAAAAGCAGAAAGCAACTGAACGGCGTCCTTTCAATGGTTTTACTGGCATTTGAAGTTGCTCTATGAGTATATTTTCGTGAATGTAGACAAGTAAGGCCCTCTACATACATCCGAGTACGAGCACGCTACACGCGGCCTCACTTTATACGTTCAAAATTTGTAAAAAAAAAAATTCGCTATAAATCGAATAGTATCTTATTTTTATAATGTTAGAGGATCGTTTAAGCCAAAAATAAAGAAATCGATTTTTTGAAAATTCTACTGTGACCATACCACTTAATTTCCGTGCGTGGAATACAGCAGATACACACTTTCCTTCAAAATATGCTTGACGGTCAACATTCCCGCATGAAATTTTGTGCGGGAATGGTATGATTCCCGCACACTATGACTTCATCAAGAATCGGCCATTTTTGCTCATTTTTTGGTGCATATACTGAGAACTTCCCGTACAGTGTTGCAAAAAGTATATAATCCGGCAATATATAAAATCCCTAAGCAAAGTATGTCATCCTTTCTATTAAAACGATGGCGTAGGCATTATACAGGGTGTTTTTTTTAACTTGAGACAACGAAATATCTCAAACAATACGCATCCTACGGAAAAAATGTCTGGAATAAAAACTTTTTATTTTCGAGGGGGAAAAAAGATTTGTTAAAATTTACCCCACCCCCACCCCCACAGGAGGCAGGGGTGGGGGTAACTTTGTAATTTTAAATGGCAACCCCAATTTTTTATCACAGATTCAGATTCTCCTTTACGAAATACGTAAGTTTTATTCGGAAAATTTATTTCGATTCGCGATAGATGGCGCTGCAATTGCGAAAAATGAAATTGTTGACACTACTTTTAGCTCTACCCAGGAATAACGATGCGGACGTAGTAGTCGTCTATTCCCTTCGGGGTGCTTAATTTCGGTGAGTCCCCTTGCCTCTCACCATCCATCGGGGTGCTTGAACTTTTGGCAACGGGACAGTAAAAGTGATAAAACTGTCGAAAACCATTCCCGAATGCAGTTGGTTGACGACAGTCGATTTTGGATGTAGACATTACATATTATCGAGTCTCCACTGTCTACAATCCTCGACGTCATTCCGGCCGAGCGATAACCGCGTCTGTCCGTGCTTAACGTTTATTCATTAGGAAGGTTGATTGTGTTCATTTGATTTGGGTGTGTTGGTTGCTTTCGTTTGGGTTATTGTTGTTAGTCACGTTCGTTTGAGTTGGTTTGGGTGTCGTTGTATTTCCTTATTACCTTACTTCATTACTTTTACAATGGAAATTCTATCTCAGCAACAGAAGATTGAAATGATTCTCATTTATGGAGAAAGTGGCAGGAATATCAATGATGCTCTCACGCTTTATGCTCAACGCTTTCCAGAAAGTGTTCCTTCACGCGCTTCTTTTTACCGGGTTGTCCGAAACTTCATCACTGACGAAAGTGTACAACCGAAAAAAAGGAAGCGTCAAGTAACAGTTACTGGAGTTGATAATGAAATTGCAATTTTAGCTGCAGTCACTCATGACCCTCATGTTAGTACTCGAAAACTAAGCCGCGATTCCGGAATGTCTCTATCCAGTGTTTGGAAGGTATTAAAACGTAATAATTATCATCCGTGTCATATTTCACTGCATCAAGAACTTCATGGAAATGATTTTCAGAACCGAGTGACATTTTGTCAATGGGCCGTTCAGCAGATACAAGGAAACCCGAATTTCTTTTTTCTAGTACTCTTCACAGACGAGTCGTCTTTCAAAAAACCATGGTAACGTCAGAGATGAGGTGGGAGATTGCTGATCCCATACATTCAATTTCGAGTGATTTTCCGCAGCGCCTTCAATGCGAGTAACCAGTTTACGAACTAAAATGCAGCGCCGTCAATGCGAGTAGCCAGTTTACGAACTAAAATAGACTATAGTTTGATAATGTCGGTAGAGAAGATCAGAGTGGGTAATTTTAGTTCGTAAACTGGTTACTCGCATTGATGGCGCTGCGGAAAATCACTCGAAATTGAATTTCCCACCTCATCTGAAAATTGTCATAAAAAAATCTGGAAGTTTTTAAGGCAATTTTTATCATTTCATTTAATTAAGAAAATATCAGGAAAAATTCAAATTAATTTAAAACAGGTAAGTATTCTATTTGATTCTTTATTGGTTTAAAATTAATTTTCTTACACTGGGAGTGCGCGTGAGACGGATTTTAAACATCTTTTGTGAGCGAAGATGGCTTAATTTGCTGAAACCGTTTGTTTACTTAGATAGAAAACGGTTTATGAGAAAAAAGGTTGGAAGAAACTCGTGCACAATCACTATCGGTTTGAATTATATGATAATCGAACAACCTGCGATGGGGCAATGGTCTAGGTTCCAGACTGGAGCTTCTCTCGTCGTGGGTTCAGTTCCTCGTGCATGTAAAATTTTTTTTGTTTCTATTCTTTTTTTTGAATTGTTTAACCCTGAATATAAATAAATAATATAAAAACCATAGTTAAGAGTTTTAAAAAATATTTTAAGAGTACAACAATTATTTTTGACACAAAAATATTGTTATCAATCAGTTCATGTGTGCAGCATAATTTTTTATTTCGAAATCAATTTCAATCGAACATTCAAAAACATTTAAAAACATTTCAAAAGCTGTTATGAGATTGTTTAAAAGATTCTGGAAGATTTCAAAGCAGTTTTTATAAATTTGCACAATTAAAAAAAATCAAGAAAGATTCCAATTCATTTAAAACCATGGTCTTGAAACTTAAAAAGATTTTTTTGAAAAATTATTTTTTGAAAACAAAAATTCTATATTTTGTTTTAATTTTTCAAAAATCTTTTGTAGTCATAAATTATGTTTTAATCTTATTAATACTTTTAAATATCCTTCCTTGACAACATTAGAAGCCAAAGTGTGGTTTTGTTTTAAATTCGCACGATATAGCGAAATGACATTGGTAGGGCGGAGGGGAATCTTTAATTCTTGTCACCTCTACGCCTCTACTTCCGACTTCGTAGAACCGGCGCAGAGTTTCCGAGAAATATACTTCCCCAAACAAATGAAATAAAAATAGAAGAGCAGCTCTTTAAAACTGCTTTCTTGAACACTTATTATAATATCTAATTAAATGGTCTTTAATTAAACTTAAATTAAGTAAATAAATTGATTAAAACTAAAATTAAATTAAGTAATTTAAAAAGTGTCTAATTTTCTTTTAACTTTTAATACTGCTCATATTTCCTCATTTTTTTATACCAATAACTAAGTTATTAGCCAATTAGAATAATTTTTAATACAAAATAAAAATTTAAAATAACTATTAATTTGTTAAACGTTTTTGCACACTTAAATTGGAGATAAAACCATATTCCGAGATTTGATAACAAGGAATCACGCATTGTCAGTTTGTTTTTAAAGTTATATAAATACATTTTCGTAAGATTTCGGATATTATTAAACAAGATTTTTGAAGGTCTCTAATATGTTGAAAAAAATCTAGAAAATTTTGATGTAATTTTTTTCATTTACGGGATTTGCAAAATATTGTGGAAAAAAAATATTGTTGAAAAAATTTCTAAAATTCATAAATAATTTTGAAGCTGAAAAATTAAAATTTTAAAATTGCCTTAAAACCTTAGAGATTTGTAGAAATGTTCAGAGGCATCTTAAGAAAATTTGTTTATTCTTTCAAAATTCTCAAAAAGCTTCTAATTTTTTTTTCGATGTACTCGAAAGTGTACGCTTGGCTTAAAAAGGGTTTGAAAATTTTCAAATTTTAAATTATGTTAACTCCTATTCAAAACTTCTAAATATCTTTTGAAATAATTCAGTTTTCCTAAGAAATCTTTCAATTGTCTTAAAATCTCCAAGATCCTGTTTCGTGTGTTTTAAAATAAAATCTCAATCATTTCAAATTTTTCCACAAATCTTTTTATCGGTACCGATAACTATTTTGGTTTCCGGTGCCGACAGTTTACATATTTCGCAAATTAAGATATTGTAAATTTTATCATGAAGTAAAATCACTTATTTGGAAACTTTGATTTACACAATTGATGTTGCAGTAAATTCGTAATATTAATTAATAGACTTAATAGACAGTTAACTTAAACAGGCTGCAAGAATAAAAAAAAATACATTTGGGCTGTGACTGACAATATTCTTAGAAATTAAAAAACAATGAACTGCAAGAATAAAAAACAAATACGTTTCGACAATTACAAAAATAGGATTCATTATGGAACGAAATCCCGGTTTGAAAATTCACGCTTCAAAAAGACAAGAAATAGAAATTAATTATTCTTCTTCAGAAGATCTGACAAACATGTCCTCTTCTTTTTTTCATACCTTGCTTTGTCTATGAAATCATTAATATCGTTTAATATATAATATAAATAAATATACAATATAAATAATTATATATATAATATATATAAATATTATTTTAAATATGTTCAATCGTATGTATATTTTTGAACAAAAATTTTTAATATAAATGAATAATGAACTATTTTTTCTTTCTCAAATTATTAATTAAATTATTTGAACAAAGTAAAATTATTATTTTTTTGTTTAATCACTGACTCATCTTTTTGAATATATTTATGAACAATTAAATACGTCTGTTATTTGGGTATATGTTTAAATAATTGAACTCTCACATGAAATTTTTTATTGATAAATTTTATTTGAAATAAACTTTAGAAAAGTTTTTAACGTTTTAAAGTTTAAAACATTTTAAGATTTAAAAAAAAAATTTTGCAATTTTGCAGTTACAAAATTAATGAATATCTAGCAACTTTAAGAGATATTTAAAAGTATTAGTATGATTTAAAAATAATTTATGACTACAAAAGATTTTTAAAACATTAAAACAAAATACAGAATTTTTGTTTTCAATTAAAAAATTTCTCAAAATTTGAAAACATTTCAAAAGATTTCTATAAATTCCGAGAAAAAATCAGAATATGTTGGAAGAATACTCATATTTTCAACCAATAAACAACGAATCTTCAAAAAAAGTTCAATCTTCAATAAAAAAAATGAACAAATATTTAAATTTTCAACAACAAAAATTCATTTTTTCCCAACATCTACATTTTCTTTAATTTTTTTTAATCTTCTTAATATTAAAATTATCTTTTCAAGTTTCAAAACTATGTTTTAAATGAATTGGAATTTTTCTTCATTTTTTTTTTAATTGTGCAAAATTATAAAAACTGCCTTGAAATATTCCACAATCTTTTTTAAACAATTTTATTACAGTTTTTGAAATGTTTAAAAATGTTTTTGAATATTCGATTGAAATTGATTTTTCAAAATAAAAAATTATGCTGCAAACATGAACTGATTGATAAAAATATTTTGGTGCCAAAAATAATTTTTGTATTCTTAAAATATTTTTTTTAAATTCTTTACTATTGTTTTTATAATATTTATGCATATTCAGGGTTAAACTATTCAAAAAAGAGGAATAGAAACAAAAAAAGTCTTCGACGAAGTGAACCCACGACGAGAGACTCTCCTGTCTGGAACTTAGACCATTGCCCCATCGCAGCGTGCTCGATTGTCTTATAATTCAAACCGATAGTGGCTGTGCACGAGTTAATTCCAACCTTTTTTCTCATAAACTGTTTTCTCATAAGTAAACGGTTTCAGCTTTTCTCATCTCAAATTAAGCCCCTCTTCGCTCACAAAAGATGTTTAAAATCCGTGTCACGCGCACTCC
>CAKNXH010074924.1:0-20758 GCA_932178445.1 Andricus quercusramuli | reverse complement strand
ATATATATATATATATATATATATATATATATATATAATATAAATATAAAAAAAATATAAAAACTTTCTTCAATTGTCAATTATAATTGTCTAACATTATAATAACATTTGGTTCTTAATTATTAAATTTTTGCTCCTAATTCTTCAATGGTAAATCATTTTAGAAATTGCTAACTTTCATCATTTACCGACGCGCAACGTGCACGTTTAAAGTAACTCTTACTCGCATCCGCCAAGGTGGCGCAGTTATCAGCGCATGTTTTTCACATTCTCCAGCATTCTCTTATTCTATTAAATCAGCAATCTCCCACCTCATCTCTGGTAACGTTAATCGGCACAAAATGCATTATTGGAGTGTAGAAAATCCTCATTGGTTGCGTGAAGTTGAGCATCAGCGTCCATGGTCCGTGAACGTTTGGTGTGGAATAATTGGAGATCAACTTATCGGTCCGTATTTTATTGATGGAAATTTGAACGGTGAAAAATATCGTGACTTTTTAGAAAATCAACTTCCAATATTGCTGGAAGACCTAAGCTTGGAAGTGCGACACAACATGTGGTTTCAACATGACGGTTGTCCAGCACATTATGCGGCAATCGCGAATTCAATGGACGATGGATCGGTAGAGGAGGTCCAGTAAATTGGCCTGCCAGATCGCCAGATCTTACGGCGCCGGATTTCTATTTGTGGGGTTATCTAAAGAATCGCGTGTATCAAGAAGTGCCCACAACTCGTGATAACACGATCTAGCGAATCAGGTCTGCTTGTGCACAAATATCACCAGACACAATTCGCAGTTGTGTGGAATCTTTCAAAGCTCGGATTAACAAGTGCATCGAAGTGCGAGGACACCATTTTGAGCACTTATTGTAAAGTAATTAATCGAAATCAAGCATCCCTGTGGTGAGAGGGAAGGGGACTCACCGAAATCAAGCACCCCGATGGATGGTGAGAGGCAAGGGGACTCACCGAGATTAAGCACCCCGAAGGGAATAGACAACTACTACGTCCGCGTCGTTATTCCTGGGTAGAGCTAAAAGTAGTGTCAACAATTTCGTTTTTCGCAATTGCAGCGCCATCTATCGCGAATCGAAACAAATTTTCCGAATAAAACTTACGTATTTCGTAAAGGAGAATCTGAATCTGTGATAAAAAATGGGGGTTGCCATTTGAAATTACAAAGTTACCCCCACCCCTGCCTCCTGTGGGGGTGGGGTAAATTTTAACAAATCTTTTTTCCCCCTCGAAAATAAAAAGTTTTTATTCCAGACATTTTTTCCGTAGGATGCGTATTTTTTGAGATATTTCATTGTCTCTAGTTTTAAAAAAACACCCTGTTTACAGGGTGTCCCACCACCTACACAGCCCCTTGTAGTATGTGATAGTGCACACAAAATAAACAAAAAAGTCTTGTAGCAAAAATTTGTGCGAAGCTTAGTCTGGGCACAAAAAAGCTTCAAAGTTGGGCTAAACACACTAATGAGTAGCGAGCTTTAGCGACTACTTGTACGTGTCTCAAACGTTAAGATAGTGTGTGCTTTTTGGCGACCCACTTACAAAATGCTGAAACTTTACGAAACCTAGCAACATTTCTTTCTGAAAAATTTGTTAACAAGATTTAAATAACAAAACACATTTTCTAATAACAAAGCTCATCCTTTCTGATTCCTCTCAGAATTTCTGTTAGCTAACTTTTAACAAATCTAACAAAAAATCTCAATACACGCGAACCCAGAAAACTTTCTTTCTTAAAAATTTGTTACTAAGATTTAAATAACAAACCTCATTTTCTGACAACAAAAGTCACCTTCTTCGATGGCTCGCAGAATTTCTGTTACATAAATTGTAACAAAACTAACAAAGAAACTGAATATTTATGAAACCTAGCAACATTTATTTTCGGAGATACATTACTAAGATTTAAATAACAAAATACAATTTTTAACAACAAAAGTCACCCTCTTCGATTACTCTCTGAAATTTCTGTTACATAACTTGTAAAAAAACTCACAAAAAAACTGAATATTTACGAAACCTAGCACAATTTTTGTCTGACAAAATTTGTTAATAAGATTTAAATAATAAAACATATTTCCTAATAACAAAGCTCACGCTTTTTGATACCTCTCAGAATTCCTGTTCGATAACTCGTAACAAAAATAAAGAAAAAAAAACTAAACATTTACGAAACCTAGCAAAATTTCTTTCCGGAAATTTGTCAACAAGATTCAAATGAAAAACAAATTTTCTAACAACGAAAGTCGACCTTTTCGATTCCTCTCAGAATTTTTGTAAAAGTCCTTTAGTTAAATTTGAAAACGGTGGTGTTGTTTACAAGATCACTTCCAAGATCTGTAAGATGACTTACGTGGGACAGACTGGCAGACTTCATGGAAATGCTCTATTTTAAAAAATAAAATAAATTGTCTATTAATTTGAGAACTGATTTGAATAAATTAAACAAAAGTTATTCTAGTATGATTAATTATATTTAGCAATAGGTTTTCATGAATCTTGACTTTCTCTTATTTCTGATGTGTTTATAACGGATGTACCTTTTGACCCACACTTAGGTCTCATGTATCGAGGAGAGAGCGTCGTTGTTTCGTCACTATTCCCACTTGCTCTAATTTTTCTTACCTTCATAAGGGCGCTGTATGAGCACCGAAACGTTGGTAAATATTATAAATACTTTCATTTTGTGATTTGATAATAAAAATAAGAAAGAAGAGAGAAATAAAAAAGAGAAGGAAGGGGATTTGTTCGTTTGTCTTCTCATTTTTCTTTCCTCTTTTTTATTTTTGTCCAAAGAAACAAATTACTTTGTTTTTAGGAATTGCAATAGGAGCGTTTTGTGGTGGTTTTTCAAATTTGATCGTTGGATTCTTGTTTTATATTCAGGAATTCTATTCATTAACTTGAGTATTGAAGGTTAAATAGGATTTTGAATTTGATTTTAATCTAACTTAAAATTCTTAAATTTCAGAATTACTTCGGTCCTTTGAGTGCAGTTGCAATAATTCCACCTAATAGTGAGTTTCATTCTATATCTTTCCTTTTCTACTTGTTTCATATAATATTGCTCTGTAAAAAAATAACAAATCACAAACCACAGTTCTCTGAAAAATTTAATGCTGAGCATTTATAAAAGAAGAATTTTAAATCGGTCAGAAAATATGACCTGTGGGTGATTATGAACAGTAAGTTCCTATTCTAGACACCGTGCGGCGCTATTCAAGAGTGAGATCGCTTCGCATTTTACTGGCGCGCCTCCACTAAGTATAACTTGAAATGCGTTCCAAACTAGGTGGTGTACGGAGTGTGCGTCGGCGTTGACAACCGAACATGTACAGGCCTTTAGGTTTAGACTCAGGTTAAGGTAGTTTAGGTAGGGTTCGAATCTGTTTCCAGCTGCTGTATCGAATAGATTTCAGCTAGGACCGGCTAGGACCCGGACAAATCTTTCCCAGCGTGCCGTATAAGTCCGGGATAGGCTCGGATACAGCAACTTTTCTACCGAATAGATCCCGGCTAGGACCTGGATAAATCTTTCCAAGCGTCTCGTATGAGCCCGGGATAGGCCCGAATACAGCAAATTTTTTACCAGATAAAACCCGGATAAATATTTCCTCGTGTCCCATATAAGTACCGGATAGGCCCAGATAGCGAAATCATGTGCCGCCTACATCCCTGCTAGAACTGTATAAGACCTGGATAAATATTTCCCGGTGTCACGTATGAGTCCCGGATATATATGAGTATGTGTATGAATACGTATTTACTTTTAAGTAGGTATATTTGCGTATGTATATTTATATTAGCCTTCTGTTGATAGCCTACATCCAATTTTTTTTTGTATTTTAGTTTAGTTCTTTGCCTTTGTTAATACCTATTATTGATCTCAATTGTCAAATCGATCTCCGTCACATTTTAATTGTAATATGTATTACTTGTTCCTTATAGAGCTATTTAGCCCTAGGAACTTTTCATGAAAAAATACAAATACAACCCGGTTACTAAACCCGGAAGTTTCCCAGTTAGATTCCCGAGTCTATCCGGGTGCTATCCAGCATTTCAAGCAGGGCCGCCAACGGCCACGAACGCTTCGGTTAGCGGAGTGAATCTTGCTTATCATGTCGCGGATACGCATCCCACCCTTCTGGCCCACAGACCCAGAAATGTGGTTCGCGCAAGTTGAAACCCGATTCGCATTTTCAAAGGTTGCCCTGGACAAAATTAAATTTAACTACGTTGCGGATAATTTAGACGGTAAGTACGTGGTGCAAGTACGGGACACGTCAACCCTCGCTAAAGGGGACGCGAGTAGAGCGTACGAAAATGTAAAAACACAACTTATTAGCCGGCTTACCGCGTCACAAGATCAAAAAACGCGACGTCTCCTCGAACACAAGGAAATAGGAAATCGGACATCATCGCAATTCCTTTGGCATTTTGAAGATTTGGTAGGCCCGATTCGGTGCTTCGCCCTCTGTGGCTTGGAAGTTTGCCGTCACCGGCACAAGCGATCCTCTCTACCTAGGATCAGACACAGCTACACAAACTCGCGCAACTCGCGGAGGCGATTGTAACCAACCTGAACCTAAAAAGTGAAATAGCGGATGCATCCGCAGAACGAACGCAATTAGCCACCAACTATTTGGCCTTGGATGCGCTCTTACAGCAACTTTCGCTAGTTACGACTAGGCTTGCTGGTCTGACGTCATCAATCGCGGAGATAGCAACCGCTCTCAAACATCGCAGCCGTTCACGATCTCGAGGTCGGTACCAGAGATACCGAAATCGAAGTCACAGACGGCACATGCCGGTGCCAATCGCGTTTCGGGGATGATGCAAAACGTTGCAACCAACATTGCACATATACACCTTGAAACGGCTCGGGCCGGCACTGATGGAGGACCGTGACCTTTGCCCGAAGTCTCGCCGCCTCTTCGTAACCGACAACAAACTCGCATTTTACTTCAAGGGCGAAGACCGAAAAGTAACTACACACACTTTGCGGACAACGACTCCACAATCGCGACTTACGGAATTGAACGCCAGTTCAAATTTGATTTGTACGCCAGTTTTAAAGAAAGCTGGCGTTTCGTCGTGGCTGACGTGAGTAAACCCATCCTCGAAGTAGATTTTTTACACAATTACCGACTCTTGGTAGACATAAGACAGCTCATAATCGGACCACGCTCTACGTAACCAGTAAGGTACCATGCAAGGATAAGCTTCGAAGTGGCAGGCGCTCTTGGACGAGTACCTGGAGATAAACCGTCCAGTCGGTATTAGTGTCGAATCTAAACACTCGACCAAAGATTTTATACTTACTACACCCGGACCTTCTGTCGCGGAGAAACCATGACGCCTTGCCCCGGATCATTTCAAGCAAGCGAGAAAGGGATTCCAGGACAAGCTGCAACTGGGTCTGACAAGGGTCTCATAGAGTAGCTGGGCATCACCTCTTCACATGGTACGGAAGAAAGGTCAATGGCGACCCTGTGGGGACTACAGGATGCTCCATTCCAGGACCATTCTTGACAAGTACCTTATGCCACACCTTCACAACTTCCCTCATTCTCTCTTTGATGAGACTGTTTTCCCTACTATCGACCTTGACAGGGCGTACAAGCAGATACCAGTTGCGGAAGAGGATATTACAAAAACGGCCATCACGACACTGTCTGGCTTATATGAATTCTCGTTCATGTAATTTGGACTCCGTGACGCAGACTTGCCAGCGATTCATGGACGAGGTACGTAGAGGACTCGACTTCCTTTTTGTCTACATTAACGACATCCTTATCGCATCATCTTCAGAGAAAGAACATCAGGAAGATCTTCGTCAAGTATTCGATCGTTTTAAAACCTACGGAATTCTAATCAACCTATCAAAAATTGTCTGGGGAGCATCTTCCGTGAAGTACCTTGGGCACGTAGTTATACCTATGGCCACTCTCAGAGAAAGTCGAAGCAATTCTCAATTACCCGCAACTTAAAACACCGAAGGATCTTCGACGTTTTCTGGGAAATATCAACTTTCATTGTCTCGCAATTCCAAAGGCAGCTGAACTATGGGCTCCATGAACTCCAGAAGCTTTAAAGGCTTTCGAAGAAAGCAAAAACAGCGTAGCAGAAGCTGTTTTGCTAGCCTTTCCTGCGCCTGAAACTCCAATGGCAATTTTCGCAGATGCTTCGGATTTCTCAGTTGGCGCGGCTCTGCAGCAACGAGTCGACAACGAATGGCAATCCCTTGCTTTTTTCTCGAAGGAGCTCACCAGCACCGAGCGGAAGTTTGGAGCCTACGACCGAGAATTGCTGGCAATTCACGCGACTGTGAACATTTTTTGAAACATTGCTGAAGATCGAGATTTCATCGTCTTAATCAACCATAAACCATTAACTTTCGCCTTCCAGCAAAACGCTGACAAATGCTCACCTTGCCAGTTGCGACACCTTAACTTCATAGGACAATTCACCACCGACATCAGGCACATCTCAGGAAGTGAAAATGTCGTGGCCGATGCACTCACAAGGATCGAAGCAATTTCGGTACAGGTACATACTGTGACGTGCCTACCTCTACGGCTCGACCGCTCGCCACAGAATTTTTCCGACAAACGGCCTTCAACTCCCTACATCAACAAGCACACACAGGAATTAAAGCAACGACGAAACTGACAACGGAGCGGTACGTATGGCTATCCATCAAGGCCAACAGACAAAAATGGGCACGAGCCTGCCTACAAACCCAAAGGGCGAAAATATCTCGTCACGTTTCGTGACAATGAAGGAACGACAACCAGATCTGGAAGACGAGTCAAGATTTCCTGACCGCCTTCAGAGTGGTCACCCCTAGTGATTCAATTTTTTTTTAAATTTCATTCCTAAATATTCCAAAATGTCAGTGCAAAGTGTAACACCAAAGAATTCGGTGATTTGAGGAAGTGACTATATTTTCCTGTCTTTTCTTTCTCTTATATTGTGTTAAGTGTATTTTTCATGCACGTATGTTGGTATGCATTTATTGAAGCATATTTTCGTGCTTTTCTCAAGCTCGACTCAATTGTGAGGGAAGGGGCGACAACTATCAGTCCCAAAACTTTGTTCTTCTATCAGAGACGCTTCACCCTTTGACGTGTACGACTTCAAGACAGTACGCACTTGACCGTGAATCGACCCCCGTATTGCCAAATTTATATATTTTTACAAATAAAGTTACTTGTACATTTTTATTAAATCCTGCATT
Organism: Andricus quercusramuli; assembly: GCA_932178445.1. NCBI lineage: Eukaryota > Metazoa > Arthropoda > Insecta > Hymenoptera > Cynipidae > Andricus > Andricus quercusramuli. The sequence continues at coordinate 13,502 of CAKNXH010074924.1, read as the reverse complement.
CTTCGTTTTATTTAATATATTATTGAATCTTCAAACAAGCGAAATGGTGAAAAAAAAAGTTGAATGTAACACTCTTATAAGACACTGTTGATTCAATCATGTTAGATTTTCTTTTCTCTATTTTTTTGCACAAATCCCCGATTTTTGTTTTACTTTGGATCGTAGTTTCTCTAAGTTACTCATAACTTCTTTAATTATTTTAACTTTAATTATTTCCAAAATTAGTTTCTATATGTAAAATTTTTGCCACCAATCATAGTAGGGTTTTACTAGACTAACCCACCATGGTGCTTTTATATCTCTGTCCGTCCGACCGGTATGGGGAGAAAGTCCATAACAGTAAAAGAGATAGAGAGCGGAAAATTGGACAAGAAGTACTCTCTATATCTTTTACTCTCACGGAAGTTTCTGCCTGCACTGGTCGGACAGACAGAGGTATAAATGCACCAGCACAGCACCAAAAGTCCTCCAGAATATATCAATTTTTGAGTATCATACGTTTTTGTTTCTTATAATTCTTGAAAACTTAATCGTAGCTTCAAAAAAATAGGGGAATAAGTGGACAAAATACTCAAATATAGGGATTATAGGGGAATTTGTGAAAAATAGGGGATAAAGGGGAATAGAGGACTGACTGTGACCCCTGCAAGAAATGAAAACAATTGAACCGCCGCATCGTAGAACGAGATATGAAATATTTTTTGAGTAGTGTGAAGGTCGGTGACAGTGTTTGAAAACATTTTTGAATTCGAGTTTTTTAAACACATAATCTTACAGGAAATTTTTTTCGCGCATCTTTTTTCTTGGTGGAAAAAGTTTTCACTTTCTTCCGTTTTTAAATAATTATGAAAACGTTGATTTTTTTCACAGCGTAAAATTTTTCGACGAATAAAAGGTCCGAAATTTAGAGCTGAAGGAAGGCATGTTATTTTAGTGGGTTACACTCCTACAGAATATTAATGTTTGAGACCGGAAGACAGAAAGGTTTATGAAAGTAGGGACGTACGATTCAATGAAAAGTTGGTTTAGGGAGACAGATGAGTCAGAAAGGTGAGCCAAAAGAATTTTGAGGAATTAATGTAAGGCGTGATACAGGAAAGAAAATAATTGAATTAAGTCAGAAGAAATACATGGAAAAGATTTTGAACAAATTTGGCTTTGATGATTCACATCCTAAAAACACACCAATGGTTACCACACAGGTTGCGAATTGTGAGACAATACTCAGAGAATCAGAGTTTAGTGATGAAATTTTATCTAAAGCTAGAACGCCAGAAAATGCCCCTTATAGAGAAGCAGTAGGAAGTCTATTATATTTAGCAGGAGCGACTAGGCTAGGCATTTCATTTTCAGTAAATGTACTTAGTAAACATCAAATCAATCCCAGTGAAAATGATTGGGGAATGATAAAACGTGTTTTCCGCAATCTAAAAGGTACTAAGAACTTGCGTCTGAAATATACAGGTGAGACGAATGATGTGCACAGATATGTGATTATGAGCGATGCAATTAGAGAAATGCTTTCAATTTATAACTCACTAAAATTAATCTTAAAAGACTCAGAAATTTGCTTCCTATGATTTTATGGTTTGACAATAAAGCTGCTGGTACGATGGTACGATTAAGACACATGACAGAAGTCAAAGAACATTTCGTAAATGAGTGTGTGAATAGAAGACTTTTAAAAGTTAAAAGATTAGATCTAAAGATCTAAAGATCAATATAAAGAATTGGTGCGCAAAATTATGATTACAAATAATTAATTTATATGTCTTTCATCTAATTTTACAAGTGATAATTGAAAATTGACGGTGTGTGCTCGCTTGGCACATCTATATGATAGGAGGCTTATTAGATTTAAGAAAACATTCGGGAGGAAGTGTTGGGAAATTGGTACGCCTGCTTTCCGAGGATCTGCCCTGCAATTCCTTTTTTGGGTTTTCGGTCCTTATTACTATGGCGACGCTTGTTATTTTTGGAAAAACTTTCGAACAGATCGGACGTGTTCTTTGATAATAAATAAGAAGATTTTCTACTCTTGAGTAAGAAAACTTGGCTTTTTATATATTCCAAAACCCGAACTTCTGAATTAGTTTTTTTTTAATTTCTGAGCTTATTGATTGATGACTTTTTTAAACAGCTGTGAAGTCTAGGAAGAATTTTTTTAGATTTGAGGAAATTATAGCTTGCTTCTCCAGTGCAAACCATATGCATGCCATACATGCCCTCAGAAAAAGCTGGTTTTGTACCAAGGTGAGGCTCCATGTCGAGGGGACTAGCCTTGAAACGTAAGATTTTTCAGGGCGAGCGGTCGAAGTCGACCGGATAGACGCGACTTTTAGAAGAGAGGGAAGACTCACGAAATCTTCCCTCTCCACATACCACTTCATTCTCGCGAGGAAAGAGATAGGTCGTAGACGCGGCTCACGGACGGGTATAGATGAGACGCGGAGATGTAGTGGTGAGTGGTGGGACGTGTTTCACGGGATCTCGAGCTCTCAAGCGAAAGCCTGATTTCTCGGGTTCCTAACAACTCAATTATTATCAGCAATAATAACGCTCGAAATTTTTTTCGATGGTTTCATTAAAACGAGCAACTCAAAAGCTATCGAAAGATGTAAAAACCTCGGTTTCGATTTTTTTTAGAGGCACGTCACATACATACACTTACATAACACACCAGGACAGTGCTTCGAATCTGCATCTGACTGATGACCTCAGAGGGATTACTCCGTCCACCCTAGCCTGGTTGTATGCCTTTCTGCGGCCTGCTAGGGAGGCTGCCGAATGGCAGAGTGGGTGATGATCACTTTGTCTGATCAATAAAGAAGGACGTCATTTACTGTGCGATAGGTACGCCTGCCACCTGAACAGTATATTTTCAGAACGTTGATAACCACGAAACCCACCGAGATCCAAAAACACTCGGCGAAGAAGGCCGGATTCGGAGTACTGCCTTGAGAATAAACACGGGTGTGGCACAATAGCCTTCATAGCTTGAGCGCCAGGGGGGCACCCCACGGGACCCTCGCCCACATTACGAACTAACTAACTTCTATCAAGACTGAAAATCTAAAGTACTGGCGGACAAAGTCAGCAGAAATGGAATTTATTTAAAATTGTGACTTAACGGTAGTACTCTTTCGCTTTATATTGTACGCTGTTTATTTATGACAGACAATTTTGTTTTTATTTTTAAAGAACCTTGAACTACTATCAGCGAGAAAATTGTAGGCAGGTGGCTTCGATGATGAAATTAGACAAAAAAAATGTTGGCGTAATAAGTTAATAGTCACTTGAAGGCTCAAAGTGCTCTACGTAAATCCGCTTACAGACTTTAATGTAAAACAATGTTGTGCCGGTCGGAGGAGGCGTCAATGGCTGGGAAAGAGTTCAGAAGCACGTATCGAAGAATGGAACCAGCGCGAGCGGTCAACAGCAAAAAAAGACACCACCGCTGCTTTCTGCACTTGCTTTCCTACACAAAAATATCGCCATTTCCACGAAAAGAAACAATTACATCCTTCCGGACGATTGTAAATAATTACAGAGCCTATCCGTTACAGTTTGGAGTTTGAATCGCTTAACTTCTTCATTAGAACTGAAGATAGTATAGTTGTACATTTTTGTGATTTTAAACAGAAATTTTAAATATTTTTCAAATTTGTTGAATGCAATTTGTTCATAAATGTTTTCTTCAAATGCATCAATTTTTTCTCATTGCCTCTTCTATGAAAAATAATGCTCAAAACTTACTAGGTTTTTATAATTTATATTTATATTTATTAGGGTCTCAGTCACACATTCTAATAATTCCTTCCTTGGTCTGCCTCTGAGTACGCTGCCGTTTACTCTACCTCCATATACTTGTTTCGTCAAACGTTCATCTTTCATTCTCTCAACATGCCCACACCCCAATTAGTTTTTTTTTCACTGAGTACTCATTTACCAACGTGATACAGAACGTGCAGAATCCTGCACAGAATCCTGCACCACCGACATTGTCGTGGATTACTCGTGAATATAAAAATCAATATCTGATACATATATGACAGAGGTCTCCACAATCCACAGGTGCAGCGTTACTCAGGATCGCCCGACCTTTTTCAAGATCTACTATTTCATTTTCTAAGGGAAACTGAGAGAAAATGTATGACCTATCGGAAAATAATCCCGGTTGGAAGGGCTCGGTCCTGAAATTTAAACATGGAGGACCCTTCTTTTAAAGTGTTCCAAGCGGCTCAATCAGGTAAAGGATTTTGACAGTTCTGGGTCAAAGCTGAGTAGATCGGACCTATTGGCCTGGAATCGCTAGTAGATACAGGATCTACCTTTGGAGAACCCTGATATATGACTCAAAAAATATTTTTGTATTTTTTAATTCGAACAACAAAAATGGCGTCGAAAATAATTATAAAAAAATTGTTCTAAAGTTAATAATTACCGAGTTATTAACAATTAAAGATTAACCAATCAGAAGCACGCGTTAGAAGATCGATAGTCTATGCGCCATCGACAAGAGGGTGTGCATAAACAAGTTCAGTTCGCAAAATTTTTTCTCCGTTCGCTTTTCCAGTAGGTTGTGACTCTCTGGTATAACTTTACACGTCAACGAGATACAAAAATTGAAAAAAAATATTTTCCACAATTAACCAAATTCGACAACATTCTCATGAATTCTGTAAATTCCCTTGAAATTTGCAGAATTTTCGAGAACTCAGTGGAATTCTCCTTAATTCTGAAGGATTCTCTTGAATTCAGCAGAATTTTCTTAAAATCAGCGAAATTCTTTCTAACTCTGTAAAATTCTTTCTAACTCTAGAATTTTTTTGATTTCAGCAGAATTCTTTTGAATTCAGTGAAATTCTCTTGAATTTTATATCATTCTCATGAATTCAGTAGAATTCTCTTGAATTATGTAAAATTCTCTTGAATTCAGTAACATTCTTTCAAGTTCGGCAGAACTCTCTTAAATTCAGTAGAATTCTCCTAGGTTTGGCAGAATTCTCTTGAAATTCCCTCAAAGATGCTGCTGATTTCAAGAGAATTTCGCTAATTTAAGAAAGTTCCACTGAATTCAAGAGAATTTCACTGATTTCAAAAAAATTCGGCTGAAATCAAAAGAATTCTACAGAGTTAGAGAGAATTACACTGATTTTAAGAAAAATCTGCCGAATTCAAGAGAATTCTTTAGAATTCAGGAGAATTCCACTGAGTTCTCGAAAATTCTACAAAATTCAAGGGAATTTACAGAATTCATTAGAATGTTCTCGAATTTGGTTGATTGTGGAAAATATTTGTTTCAATTTTTGTATCTCGTTGACGTGTGCAGTTACACCAGAGTCACAACCTACTGGAAAAGCGAACGGACAAAAAATTATACGAACTGAACTTGTTTATGTACACACTCTTGTCGATGGCACATGGACTGTCGACCTTCTAACGCGAGCTTCTGATTGGTTAATCTTTAATTGTTAATTACTCGGTAATTATTAACTTGGGCAAAAAAATTTAATAATTATTTTCGACGCCATTTTTTTGTTGGAATTCAAAAATATAAAAATCTTTTTTGAGTACTGGGACACCCTATATATATTGCACTAGCATGGACACAGCACGAGGAAGTGACCGCTATTCTGGTTGAAAAATGGAGTTATTGTAATATTCCAGTTTCCCGCATAGAAATTTACGTTTGGGTAGTCGAGACGCCGAACCGATTTTTCTTTCGATGTTTATGTAAAATGATCTCCAGAATCAAAAACTGAGTAGTATTTTATTATAAATATAATATTCAATGTTTAAAATGTGAATTTTTTTATGTTTTCCTTCTTAAATCAACTCAAGACAAAAAATAGTTGTTCCAACATTTTTTCGCTCCCATGAACATTTATTCCACACAAATAACATCCGAGTATCATACGCTATTTTTTGTAACAAATGCCACGAGAGTTGCAAACGGTACGCAGGCGTATGGGGGGGGGGGCATGATGGTCAGGGACGCAGCCCCTGCGGGTGCCCGGCGGCGCAGCCTCCTGCATGAAAAAAACCACTTCAAAAGATTTAAAAAATTGATAAAAATACTCTGACTCTGACATAACTTAACTGACGATTCTACTTTGCCTGCACTAAACTTAATTTAATTTTGCCTAGCTAGGCAGCGCGTCAGTTTGTTCTACCTCAGTGGTCGGCAAGCTCTTGACCAAGTCAAGGTACTCTGACCGGCCCGACAAACGACCTACTTTCTGGTCAGGTACCTACGAGCTTGGCCAGAGCAAACCCTCCCTCTGGGGTGCTTTGTTGGAAAATGGGAAACAAATTTGATATAAAAAAATTTCTTAATTCTGCAAACCAGGATTTAAAAGTAGTGTAGTTGGAATCTACGTATTTTTCCAACTCCAAAGGCATGTAATTTGTCTGCAAAGGTTGAAAATTTGAGAAGTATGTAGAAGTAAATTGAATATTGAGCTAAAGTTATTGGGGTGAGTAGAAAAATGGAAAAACATCTTTTTCTCGGAAACGGCTTAACCGATTTCGATGGGATAATATATGTTATGCGTCCCAATGGAGGGATGTTTCGAAAAAATTATAGGACATTTTAGACAAAAAGAAAAGAAAAAAAAATTTCAGAATTTTTTCGACTTTTTTTATTTAAATGGGAAATTCTTGAGGCACAAGCATCGTTTTTTGCCTAAAAATACCTTGAATTATGTGGAAAAATATGTGAAAGTTTGCGATTAATCGAAGAGGCTGTCCAGTGCCCATGGTTAGAAGAATTAAAAATCTCCCACGTACAATGTTAAATGCACGTCCGCTGACGTATAATAAGGAGTCTGAAAACTTAGGCTGGCATTAGACTTGAGACACTTTAGAAATGCTCGAAAATCAGACAAAAATTTCCCCAAAAATAATAGTACCTTCTATTCATCCAATATTCTCATCTGATGTTCTTTCATATTTCATTTATTTTGTCTCCTGAACTTGTTCCTATGATATTCTCTTGTTTTTTTCTAGCTCCTCAGACAGTTCCTCACTGCACAAGGTTTTGGTATTGAAACTGTTCCGGATTCGTCACCTTTCTTTTTATACCCTGACATTCTGTGAGGAGTTGTAGTCCAGACGCCAACCCCATTTCTGTCGGATCGACGAGGTCCAGTCGATTTTTTTCTGGATTCTTATGTAAAAGGATCTCCAGAATCCAAAACTGTCTAGCAGAACTCTGGCAAATGTGCCGTTCTCGAGATATTCGCAATTAATCATTTTTTTATAAACGTTACATTAGACATTTAAAATTTGAAATTTTGGATAACCTTTGCACCGTATCGACGGCCTTGAGTATCAGGTTCAGGTCTATTGTCGTCCTCTTGAAAAAATATATATATTAATAACTGTTCAACGAATAAAAGAACAAAAATTTTATTGGTATGACTGCATTCATAGTAATTTCCTCAAATTTTCAGATTTTTCCCCGTCTTTCTATCACACGCAGAAGCAGAGATAGTCGCTCAAAATTTAAACAATTTTACAGATCCATATATTTAAATTTGGCAATTTCGGACCAAATCATCATTTTGGTACAACTTCAAAGAATAAGTACACCAATTTTGACACCTATATTACTTTTTCAGAAAGAGTTACATCAATTCAAAACGAGCAAATTAAACAATCATCCCAATTTGCAAAAAATTAAACAATTTATTGATAATTTCAGATATACTTGTATTCATCAAGTAGGTAAGTATAGTTTTTCGCAGGAATTTTTTCTCTAACACAAATTCGCTCAATGCAAAATGACTATTTGTTGTAATGCGATCAAATGACTTATAACAAAAGCTCTGTTATCTAGTAAATTATTGACTTTAGAGGAACAGTAATCATTACAAAAATGTGTATTCCAGTTGGTACTTTTGAAATAGTGTTACTTTTTTGTCATTCGTAAAATGCATTTTTGGTTATTGATAAAAGTATTTATTGTGACTTATTTTACACGTTAATTGACTTTGTGCAATAAATATTAATTGGAGCGGAAAAATGTCTAAACTATTGTTTCTCATCGATTATTTTTTTCTTGGCTTAAAATGTACTTTAGGGGCTTAAAAACAAAGTGCACTTGGTCCCACTGCAAAAAAAATGTTAATAGGTCGAAATCTTGATTTCACCGAAGCGCCTTGAAGCGTGCACTGAGCGCTCCAGCGGCGCACTTGAATCCAACGCTTTTATATTTATTTTAACTGTCGCAATGTTGAGTGGGACGGTTATTAGGGTTCCTCAGGTGTCAACTAGGGTGCGCTGATTTCTATTACAAATAGTATAGGTGTGTCTGTGAATCAGTGAACGCTGGCAAGATTCATGCACTTGTTTGTTAGTAAAACTTTAAACGCGCTTTTCTCGAATTCTCTTTTTTCAAGCTGGTCAGAAACATTGCTTGAAGACCGTTACACATATCAGTCTGAAATGTTCACAGTAGCTTTACAGTTACATTCTTTATGGAACTATGCAAGAGTTTTTTTTTATTTATTATCAACTTTTTTTTATAAACAATTTCGTGCTTATTTTTTGGCCGAATATCGAAACTTTTGTTCACAAGTGCACCATTTCTACAAAATTTGGTTAAAAAAATCCTACGTAGTTCTCAAGCTAATGACATATAGATCTTAAATTGAAGAAAAATGTTTCCGGCCGCACAGTCCGTTTTTAAAAAGGCAACATGCAGAACTTTCCTAATCGCCGCCAATTTTTTGTCTTCTATACTTAAATACATGCTGATTAAACCCTCCAAAAGTAATTCCTATTCCTTTTGTCAAACTCCCCCAAAAAATTTTAGAAAATGGACCTCTTTTTCGGGCGCTAGAGTGGTGTTACCCCTTAATGTAACGTTTATAAAAAAATAATTAATTGCGAATATCTCGAGTTTTTCCTTGTTTAGATTTGAGAAACTCAAGTCACTTGTCTTCTCGTCTGATTTTGTTCCCCCGACCATGATCTTCATCCCTCCATTGGGACCCATAACATATTTTTTCCCCATCGAAATCGGTCCAGCCGTTTCCGAGATCTTCCACTCACGCCCATAACTCCCATAAAAATGATTTCTCAGATATAATCTTCCGGGGAATTGAACATCCTATTAGTACCGACTCATGGTGAAAATGTTTCGGCCAGGGGCAACTTATACATGCTTATCCTGCTATGCCCTATTTTTCAACTTTTCTAGGCAAGTAATATGTCATTGGAATCGGAAAAATTCGTAGATGCTGATTGTTCTATTTTCAAAGCGCTAGTTAAAAAATTAAAAGTTTTTAAATTTCCTTACTTTGACCTCCCTGTGGACAAAATACCCCTGCTGGAGTAAGATTACCCACACTGAGCTCCGTGAATAGACTGAAAAGTAGTAGAAAACATTAAGTCGGGACGGGCCTGACCATACCTGAAAAGTGAGCAAAAAGTTTGCCGACTATTGTTCTACCTGATCAGCAGTGCTCATGCACGGCGATAGCGTTGGTTTTCTTGAGGAAAAGGCTCCCTTTGGTCACAGCATACAGGCATCGAAAGGCGTAATTTCGGGCAATGTGTTGCAAAAATATGTTTTTCAATGATCTATAACATATTTTACGAATGAGAAAAAAGTAACACTCATTTGAAAGTACCAATTGAAATACACATTTTTGCAATAAACACTTATCCCCTAAAATTAATAATTTGCAAGATAACAGAGCTCGTGTTAGAAGTCATTTTATCGCGTTGCAACAAATAGTCATTTTTCATTCAGCAAATTGGTTTTAGAGAAAAAATTCCTGCAAGAAACTGTACTTACGTACTTGGTAAATATAAGTGAATCTGAAATGATCGATAAATTGTTTAAATGTATGCGCATTGGGATGATTGTTCAATTTGGTCGCTTTAAATTGATGTAAATCTTTCTGGAAAAGACATAAAGGTGTCAAAATTGGTATGCTTATTCTTTGAAGTGGTACTGAAATGGTGGTATGGTCCAAAATTTAAATATATGCACCCGTATACTCGTTCAAATTTCTATTTCTGCGTGTAATATGAAGACAACTCAACAATTTCGGAAATGTCTACGAATTCAGTCATACCATTTAATCTGTTGTAAATATCTATTTTTTAAAATGCGTGACAATTGACCTGAAACTGATACCCAATGGCGTAGATACTGTGCAAGTGTTAGGGGCTCACTGAAGCTGTATACCCATAACCCTTGCACAGTACCTACGCCTTTGGATTATCAGCCGGCCTACCATGTGCGCGCCAACCAAGCGTTTCCTAGTTTACAGTATCTCTTTCAAGCCTATTGTCATCCTCCTAAAAAAATAGATACTAATAACTAGGGAGCGGACTAGATAAGGTTGAACGGTCAAGAACGGCTACCTCGGTCTTTTATATTGTTGGGAAAAGTAAGCAAAAAAAATTTCGAAGGGTTCAATATAATAGACCGAGGTAGCCGTTCTCACTCCCGCTCTCATTGCTGCCATTAGGACTCATAATCACCGCTGCTACCTACCTCATAGATTCAATTTTGGAATTTACTTGTTTAAAGTATTAAAAGAGGACTTAAATATTATTATTGTGACCTGAATATTGGGAAATATATTGTATGAATATGGAGGAACAATTACAAGAAGTTTCATCTCAAAATCATTCCCTTAAACATGTCAAATTGTGCTCTGAAGTTGAGCTCATTTTATACTGATAATTTTTAATGCAAATGAGTTGGTCGCTTTTTTTTTTTTAACAGGAACATGCATTTGCTCTAGTGCAAATCGCCTGATCTATTTCCGAAGTTCTTTCCAGGATATTTTTAGTTTAACTGTATTTGTTCAGAAATCACACAATTGTGCAGTTAATCCAATTTTACAGCTTAACCGTTGACAATACGTCTACAAGTGTAAGAACCTTTTTTGTGCACTATAAAATGGTGAATATTTTTTAACATAACCATTTTCGACCTAAAATCAACCGTTATCGAGTTATTTTAAAAAACATGTTATTGTTTAACACTTTCCATAATAGCAGCCGTAGCCGTACACGCATGTTTGGGGACTTTTTACAGTATCTTTATAAAGTCATACCCAACGTATCTGTGGAAAAAAATTCTAATTTTCTGAATTCGGTTAGTCGAGTTAAATTTGTTCCCCGTTGACTGGACTATACCCCATGCTTGGCCCATTACTTTACTTGCACACTCGAATTCTTTTCCTCACCTGCACCTCGTTTCTCCACCTTCATCAAACCAAAACCCTAGGTAACAGAACTCCTCTAGAATTTCCACTGTTTATCCGTTCACCTTCCAAACGTAAGCTATAACTCTCGATAACTCGTTAAAATGACTTCTAACAATAGCTCTGTTATCTTGCAAATGATTAACTTCGGGGGATAAGTGTTGATTGCAAAACTGTATTTCAGTTGGTACTTTCAAATGAGTGTTACTTTTTTCTTATTCATAAAATAATTTCTGGAAAAACATACTCTTTTCTACTTATTTTACAGTTTATTTGATATTGGGCAAATGGCATAACTTGATTTTATATGAGGGAAAAACAAAATAAAAAAAATTTGTATTTAAATGTTAAATTTTATATTTATAAAAAAAGAATTAATTGCAAGTATCTCGAGAACGGCGCATTGGCCAGATGTGTGCTATACAGTTTTGGACTCTGGAGATCATTTTAAATAAGAACAAAAATCACAATATAGAGCACAAATTGAAGTATGATTTCTCATTGAAACCCCAAAAACGATAGTTTGACCTTTGTTCATAAGAACGCGAATATCTGCTAAACTACGATCGACAAAAGTGGGCCCGTTCCATATTTGGATATTTTTTCATGCCGACATAAGCTATTATATCAACGAAAAAAAAGTTTCACGCACATCAGCTATCAGTTGAGACGGGAGGGCGCCCTTGGCTATCGATGGCAATCGAGATATGTATGTCACAAAAATAAAAAATAGACATGTAATGGTCACAAAAATAATGTTGATTAAACCCCTACCCCTTTCCAACGTCCGTCTCCTCCTGTCTCATGTGACAGCTGATGTGCGTAAAACTCTCCTTCTTTTGTCGACATAATAGCTGACGTTGACATAAAAAATATCTTAATACATTTTGATTAATTAAAGAACAATTTGATTTCAATTATTTACAGTGTTTCTTGCCGTACGGATGTTTAGAAGCACCTAAACGATGAGTTAAATATGATCATCCTGATATCGTGACAGACCCATATTTGAGACATCGTAGTAATAAAAGTAACCATTTTAAACGTTTTCCTGATAAAATCGCTTCATATATCGTTCAATTATACATTCCAATAGTTTGTTGCTGAAAGAAAATGTCCAGCCAAAACAGAGGTGACGCCCCTATTCTGCAATGTGCAATCTAACCCTGAAAGATATGTAGCTTTACATTCGACTGTAATTTCAATGTGAAGAAATCGATTTGAAAGACCGATGAAATTGTAACACTTTTTGCAAATGAATTCATAAAGAAACCAAAAGAGCTAAAAAAAACTACATTCCAAGAATATAAATATTTTTCGTACTTATTCTGACAGTGCATTAGAACATTCTCTGGAAACTTGTCGAAATGAACGACTATATTCCAGGGCAATTGAATATCGTTTCCATATAAATCTAAAAACACTCCTATGGGAAAATGCCACCTCAGTGGTGTGCCATTAAATTCGAGCCACATCTCATTTTCTTGTTTCTCCTGTTGGATGTGACGCATAAAGTGTTTTCGTACCTACAAGCACAAGAAACGGAATGTAATGAAGATACAATAAATATTTATACCTTGATGTACGTACCTTATCGGTGCAAAGGGGAAAATAACTTAATCTAGGCACCATCAAGTAAAATGGATCTGGTGCCTGAAGTTCAGAAACTTCTTCGGAGTCCAGTTGGAAGCACACAGGAACTTTTCCCTCCCAAATTTCTCGCAGCACTTCCCGATCATTAGCCATTACACTATTTTTGATATTCGAGCACTTATTTAAACTAACAATGCACTGTAAAAGGCCACAGGCCAAACTTGCATGTTTGATGACAGTTCGTTGCGTAAAACAGAAACTCATGAGAGTGAAGGAGATAAATACATCTGCCTGTCTCTTTCACTCTCATTATTTCTGCTTTACGCCGCCTTTTCTGCCCACATGGGACTCCAGGGATGGGTAAGTAAAATACTTGTGGTAATTTACTTGGTTTTCTACGGTAATTTATCTGGTATTTTACGTCATCAGTTTTCTACATTGATGTAAATTCAAAGATGGGTACGTATAATAAATCACGTAGAGAAGGGAGAGTTGAGACGCGGGGTACTCAAATTCTGATTGGTGCCGCTGTACCGGAACCCGCTTTTCTAAAAATGGCGCGATTTTCAAATAGAGTGTTGATTCCACAACAGATTTAATACAAAATAAAGAGAATATTGTTGAATTGAACATTTGAAATAAATGAAATGTTATCAAATATCACTTTCAGACATA
>CAKNXH010074923.1:25765-39446 GCA_932178445.1 Andricus quercusramuli | reverse complement strand
CCTTTTCCTTCTAACATTATGATTTTTGTTTTATTCACGTTAATTTTCGCAGTGTTAAAAATGATATCCCGTAGCATAGTCCATGCGCACTCTATATCTTTATTGCTTATAATCGCTTCTCAAGTTGCCCTATCTATGCGTTTTGTTCAACTTATTCTAAAAATTTATCCGCACTTCCGGTTTGTGTAAATTTTCAATCTTGTTTCGCGTTTGTTTCGATTGTTTGATTCTCTTTCTTCTCCATCCCCGCCCTAAGCTCATTTTGGAGACTAGAAGGTAATGGTCAGTATTACATTCAGAGCCCCTCATGATTCTTGTATCTTTGACCAGTTCTCTCAGTCTTTCATCCACAATACCGAAGTCAATTACACTGTGGCGATTTTCTTTACGCCAGGTGTAAATGTGGATCATTCTATGTATAAACCAAGTATTTGTAATAAATAGGTCAGTTTCTAAGCATAAGCTAACTAACTTTTCCCCGTTATACTTTTTTCTTGTTGGATCCCCAGAATTTTTTAGCACCCTTTCTGTATCTCGGTGGGGGGGGGGGGGCAAGGAATGGAAACCGAGAGACTCACAATTGGTTGATGTTTTATGCTGAGAAGTTCACCAGCCCTCAGCAGCGCTGTATTAGGTAGAAGTTCCCATGTTTCGATATGCATATTTTTGCCGTAAAATTGAATTTTTCAAGAAAATTCAAAAAGTCGTTACGATATTCTTGTAGGGCGTGCAAAAAGAAACACTTTTCTTGTCTTGACGTTTTTTCGTATCGTGCGTTGTTTGGCTGAAAATGTTAATTTTCGTTTTTTTTTGTATATTGTAAATGCTGTAACTCTGAAAATTTTCATTTTATCGAAAAATGCCATGGGAATAAATTGTGTGAATTTTCGAGTACTATGAACAGACGCACATATAATTTTCAAATTTTGAAAAAAAATGGTCTCAAAAATTTTCAAAATGCTCTCACTTTCTGAATTTTTATCCAAAATGGCTGGCTAACGAACTCGACCTTTAGTTTAGGAGACTAAAAGATTATACCAAAGGACAATCGAATCGATCAATTCTTTCGAAAGTTATCGTGCTAACAAACTAAAAATCTACAGACACACAGACACATTCGTAAAAACCTGTTTTTTGGGTTCAGGGGGTCTCAAAACGTGGACATTTGACAAAAACCGGGGGGGGGAGGGGGGGGGCGATAAAATTTTACACAAATCTAATACCTTCTCTAGATGAGAATGTAAAAATGCGTTTCCTTCCATAGTGCGGTGTATCCTTGCATACTATCGTGTGCACTTCAACATTTCTACACGGAAAGAAGTTTGGGTAAGCGGCTGCACTAGCAGTAGGAGAGCAGTGCCACCGTTCGTGTGGTGCAAATGCTGCGTCACATTCGGGTGAACGAATGCCTCAAACGTGCGTCGAAATTCTTTCCCGCTGCGGCCAGCGCAGGTCACTTCGGAAGTGAATCTGCGCTTTTAATTTCTAAATGAATGTTAAATCTAAATAGAATATTACGTTTATTTTTTAAAAAGTAATGTAAGAAATGGGCACTTACATGAAAGCTGTCGTGCGTCACAATACATTAATGAATGTCAAACTAACGCACTATTGCTAGAATTGGATTTTTGTCATATTATTCTTATTAATAGGAACGAAAACAGGGTGGTCGCTGGACCGGAATTTTTTTTGGTGACCGGGAATTTTCTAGATTTTTAATAAAATTCGGTTTTGTGGTTCAAAAATTGATTACCATAATATTCAACCACTTTGTTAAACAATATTTTTAGTGTTGAAGATTCATAATTTTGCTGGAAAATTAATTTCTTGGGTTAAAAACTAATTTTTTTATTTTCCTAAATGTGTCTTTTTTGGTGTAAGAAATTCGTCTTTTTGGTATTTCCACTATCCTTTACAGCACGAGCTAAATGAGAAAATGTATACATAACTTTAGTTATATACTAATAATTTTTTTTTGTTGAAAAATTGCATCATGCTCTTTGCCATTTATAGGTTACGTGCTCATATTTAAAACAACAAGCATATATTTTTAATGAAATGTTTACATTCGAAAAGATGCCTCAGATGCTGGAAATCGTACTTTAGAAAAAAGTAATCTATTTTTCAACACGAAAAAACCACCTCCATAACCACTTCCAAATAAATAGAAAAACTCACAAACTAGCGAACAGTTTTCGTTAAATTTGTACGTCAATTCGTAGATGCACCGTTATTCCTTAGCGTGAGCGCGCTGCTTGCTCAACACGTTCGTGCAACGGCTGCACTATTGTGGGACAAAATCTCGCCCATAAGGAGAGAGCAGCCGTCCGAAGTCGAAAGCAAGCCGCTCTTCAAGAGTTTGGCACAGCCTTTCCACGTACTGGGAGAGCTGCTTACCCAAACTTCTTTCCGTGTATTATTACTGCAAATATTAACCGATTTTCATGAATCTTTTTTTCACTTTCTTCAAATTATATGAATAAACTATTTCTGCTCATTAAAATGGAATCACGCGATGCGTTCATAATTTTAGTTTTTTGAACCGGCCTGCATCTCATAATAAACAGGAGGGTGATTCGTTTCGGGTAATTTAAAGCGCTCCGAAGTCTCCACTTTAGCTTTGACGAGGGTCGAGGTTCAGGCATCGAAAATACAAACTCAGCTAGTACTGAGCGTCACTGCATTTTTTCTATTGTTCTTTTCTTTTTGTTTATAACGTCAAATATAAACATTTTTTAAAAAATCCGAGACTTCACAAGAAAAGAGACCAATATTTAGATGAGGTATGCAAAATATCAGACCAAAATATTCAACCGTGTGGCCGGAAACTGGAATTCCTTTTTATAAAGCTGATAAATCCCCTTAACAAGCTAGGCAGCGCGGGCTCGAATAGGAATTTGGACGAATGGCGAAAAAAAGTGAGCGCGACCAGTAGTGAAGGGGAAGGAAAAAGAAAAAGAGAGGAAGGGGACGATGAATTAGAAAGAGACAAGGAAAGCAAGAAAGTTAGGACTAAACTCACTAAACGGAAAACAGCGGAAAGAGATAGGGGGGATGGAGGAATGTTTGAAAAACTAGAGGCCCTCATAAAAGGGTTTAGAGAGGAAACAAGGAACAGACTGGATGACATGAATAGGGATATGAATAGGGATATGAATAGGCAGGGAAATGAGGTAAGGGGGGAAGTGAGAAAAGTAAGAGAAAAATGGGAAGAGTGGGATAAACTCTGGAAAGAGGAGAAGGACAAGGTATGGGGTAAACTAGGAAGCATAGAGAATAGACAGAAAGAGGATGACGAAAAGAGAAATAGTGAGATAAAACAGTTGGAAGAACTGGTAAACAACTTAGAAATGAGGAATGAGCATCTGGGGAATGAAACAGAGGGTACGGAAATAGGAAAAGGGTGTAATAAGAACGTGCAAAATGAGATTGAAAGATTGAAGAAGAGACTAAGTCACATTGAAAGGAGATTGGAAGGGGAAGAAAGGACTAAGAGTTTAAACGAGTTTAAAAGGCGCGCAAGTTTGAGCGCGCCTAGGGCGCGCGACTGTTGGTTCTCGCGCTTCGCGCTCGATAATGTATTTAACTCACGCTACGCGCTCGGTCTTTATATTTCCCACACATTTGTGCACAGACCTTCTCAAATTAAAGGTCAAAGCGTAAACAACTGTAATTTCATGGCTGTGAATTCTCTTTTGTTGAAGCTCCTTCGGCTTTAACGAACACATTCTTATCACGTATCTCGTGCTAATGTAGATTATATTTATTTCTGTACCTCGATCTGGTACTATGAAGAGGATTCTCAAAGCACCTACGGCCTTGACGATTACATTCTCATTGCGATACTCGCTCTTCGTGCTCAGCAGCTAGGCTATACAGGCGATTGCTTTTGAAAAATAAAACCATGTGAAAACTAGTGAAAATTCTGATAAAAATTTTTTAATCTACCAGAAAATTTATGTTTCTACTTTTTGAAAATGCTCTAAAATTTTTAATTTTGGTTGGACATATCTGTTTAACGAACTTAACCTTCATTTTAAGACCCTTAAAAAGTTTACCAAAGGCTGACTCGATTTGACAAATCCTTCAAAAGTTAGCGTGGCTACAACATTCAGGTAACCATACAGACATACATACATACATACATACATACATACATGCAGACAAACACCGACAAAATTTTATGATTTTCGGACTCTGTGAGTGCCGGAACGTAGAGATCCGTTAAAAACCAGAGATCGAAAATTTGGACGATTACAATACACTCTCATGAATGAGAATGTAAAATAACATAGTAGTTAAGGGATTGACAGTGGAGAGTGAAACAGGGGAAATGGAAATCAAAAATCTTATGAGAGATATTGGAATTCAGGTAAAGGTAGAAGGAGTTAAGAGAATAGGAGGGATGAAGGAAGAAAAAGAAGAAGTAGGCAGTGAGGAGGAGAAAAAGAAAATGATGGAGAACAAAAATTATTGGAAGGAAGAAAAGAAAGAATTGAAGAGGATTTGACATGGAGGGAGAGGAAAAGGAGATGGCAAATAGAGCAGAGGGCATGGGTGGAGAGGAAAAAGGGGCGCATGGTATGGATATGGAGAGACAGATTATGGATAAATGGGGAGGAATGGTTCTGGAACGAGGAATTAGAAGAAATAAAGAAAAAGGGAAAAAGCGTTAAGAAAGGTAGCAAAAAGGAAGATGCAAAAGAGGTTAGAGATCGCACAGAGGGGTATCCAAAAATTAAGGCGGAAGAAAAGTGAGGAGGATAGGTGAGGGAAGGAAGGAGAAAAATGTGAAAATAGCTTTCTGGAATGTGTCAGGTTTGAAGAACAAGAATGAAAGTTTTTGGTGAGAGTTAGAAAAGTTGGATGTGATTATGATGAGTGAAACCGGAGCGGATGAGAAGGACTTGAAGGGGATGAAATGGATGTTACCTAAAGGTGACGTGTGGACAATGCAAGAAGCAAGGAAGGAACATGTTAAAGGTAGACGGATGGGCGGCATGGTCTCAGGGATGAGAAAAGAATTAGCAGTAAAAGGGAGAACAGAGGAGGACAGGGAGGGAAAGGATGGAACAATGGTAAGAAGGATTATAATTGGAAAAGTCAAAATAGCGGTGGTTTGTGTATATAGAAGAAGAGGGGAAGAGGAAGGTTGGAGAGTAATAAGGAGGTGGATGGAGGAAGAATTGGTTTTGATAGGAGGTGACTTGAATGCCTAGACTGGCGAGCAAGGAGGAGGGACTTGGGATGAAGAAAGGAGGCCTATATAAGGAGCTCCAAGCATAGGGAGATAGACCGGGAGAGGAGGAGGGTACTAGACGCAATAGGAGAAATCGGATGGTTTATACGTAATGGCAACATGAAAGGAGATGAGAAAGGAGAGATTACATTTATAGGTAAGGGAGGAATAGTAATATACTACATTCTGGCGGAAGAAAAAGGAGAAGGACTGAGAAGGAATGAGATAGGGTCCGAGCACTTCCCAGTAATAGCTACACTGAAATGTGGCGTCAATAAACGCGGCAGAGGGAGAAAGGAAAGAGGGGGGGGGGGAGAAAAAACACGAAAATGGGAGACTGGGGGGTAGATAAATTAAAAGAGTTTAAACAAAAATGGAAAGGAGAATGTTAGGTATGAAAAGGAGGAGGGAGTAGACTCGTTAATTGAAAGGTTGAAAGGGTCGATTAAGGAGGTAAGGGATGAGATAGGTACAAAAGAAGGAAGAGAAGAGGGAAAGAGAGGCTGGTGGGACGAGGTATGCAGGGAGAGTAAAGAGAGAATGAAAGAGTGTGTAAGAAAATGGAGGGAAGGAGAAATAGAGAAGGCCGAGTACAACAGGAGAAAAAGAGAACATGAGAGGATGCTGGAAAGAAAAAAGCAAAGAGGAAAGGGGAAATACAAGGAAGAAGTAGAAAAAGCGATCAAAGAAGGTAGGGTCTGGGATGTGATAAATAGGGAAAAAGGAGAAAGGAAGGGCGTGAATGAAGAAATAGAAATGGATGAGTGGACGGATTATTTTAAGGGTCTGTTAGGGGGAGAACAAAATAGGATCAAAGGGGAAAATAGGAGGATAGTCCAGGGAGAAATGGAGGAAGGGAACGAAATAACAAGAGAAGAAGTGGATGAGGTGATAGATAGACTAAAAAGAAATAAGGCTACAGGAGAGGATGGTATGGAGAACGAAGCGATAAAGTATGGAGGAGAAGGGGTTAGAGAAGGGATGTGGAAGATCTGCAACAAGGTCAGGAAAGGAAAAGGGTGGCCGGAGGAGTGGATCACAGGGCTGGTGGTACCGTTTGTCAAGAAAGGGGAGGGTAAGAAGGTAGAAAAGTACAGAGGGATCACTCTCATGCCAGTGGGTCATAAAATATACGCAGAAATTCTAAGAAAAAGGTTAGAGAGTCAGACAGAACATAAACAAAGTATCCCACACAATCAGACGGGATTTAGAAAAAGAATGGGGACAATAGATAACATTTACGTACTCAACTACTTGGTTAACAGAAACGTAGGGAGAAAAAAAGAGAAATTAGTCGCCTTTTTCGTAGATTTTAAAGCAGCTTTTGACTCAATGAATAGAAAAGTGCTATAGCAGGCAATGAAAGAGAGGGGAATAGAGGAAGGGTTGGTGGAGAGGATAAAGAAAATTTTTACTGAAACCAGGATTAGGGTGAAGATGAGGGGGGAACAGGAAAAATTTTTCAATTTGAAATTATTCAATTCTTTTTAAATTTTCAACTTCTCTGTTACAGTCCGACGACGGTAGGGAATTTGCAAATAACATCTCGCGACGGACATTATGTATAATGCCTAGGGATTATATAGAATACCTAGGCAATGTGTATAATAAGTATTCCATTACATAGTTTTCCTGAAATGGCCAGACATTATGTATAATGTCTAGGGATTATATATGTTACAGGGAATAGTACATTATGATATAAGTGCGGGAAGTTAGTGAATCCTGAGTTTGACGTTTGCCGCCCGAGCGAAGCGAGGGTGGCAAACGTCAAAGGAGTAGGAATCACCAATCCGCACGCGTCTCATATACTATTTTTTGTAACCCCTGTAAAGGGAAGTTCGTGACGTAAGAAATATTGGTAGGTAATAAGATTGTTGGGGGGAGGACGGGGTCCCGGGCAGAGCCCCGGCCCCCCCGAGAGGAAAAAAAACGAACTGAAATTATTTACACTCGACTCTCTCAAACGTAAGCTTCCCAAAGATACACGAAGTTGCACCAGGCAAACTAACCTAAACGGTCAACTTCTCAGCTGACGAAATTCTGACAAAAAAATAAAAGTAAAGCTGACAAATTCTGCATTTGGCTGTAATCTGGCGTGCGATTCAAAATCGAATTAAATTAATTTGATTTTGAATCGCGCGCGTAAAATTTTGACCAATGGCAGCTTATACTGTTGGATCACACATCCGGTGGCTTCAGATTGGTTGTGATAATTCTTGCGATCAATCAGAAACTAGCGGTTCCCTTAAGGGGTATGGCCACAGTAGGGGAAGCAAAATCATGGGTATATTCACAAATTTTTTTTGGTATGAAAATTGAATTTATTTTCAAAACTAATTATATGTAAATGAAGCTCCAACATCAAAGAATCAGAACATTTATGTATATATATTTTTTTAAACGCAAAATGGCCGACTTCTGTTACGTTCTTTTTGAAGCCTTTTTTTTTAGGGGCTCCGCGGCCTGACAGCTAGCAGCCACAATTTTTAACATAGAACAAAATATAAAAAATTCCTTTAATCTGCATAAGAATACCTAGAGAAGCACATATGGAAATATAAAAATATTGATTTTTCCGAAAATGGCAGGAATTTGAAGTTAACAGTCGAATTTTTAGTGAAAAAATTCGTATAAAAATGCTCATAGAATGAAAAGTTATTTGTCAGGCCGATTTGAAAAAAGCTGTTTTGAGAAAAATGCGCTTAAAGTTTTACATATAAAAGCAGAAAGCAACTGAACGGCGTCCTTTCAATGGTTTTACTGGCATTTGAAGTTGCTCTATGAGTATATTTTCGTGAATGTAGACAAGTAAGGCCCTCTACATACATCCGAGTACGAGCACGCTACACGCGGCCTCACTTTATACGTTCAAAATTTGTATAAAAAAAAATTCGCTATAAATCGAATAGTATCTTATTTTTATAATGTTAGAGGATCGTTTAAGCCAAAAATAAAGAAATCGATTTTTTGAAAATTCTACTGTGACCATACCACTTAATTTCCGTGCGTGGAATACAGCAGATACACACTTTCCTTCAAAATATGCTTGACGGTCAACATTCCCGCATGAAATTTTGTGCGGGAATGGTATGATTCCCGCACACTATGACTTCATCAAGAATCGGCCATTTTTGCTCATTTTTTGGTGCATATACTGAGAACTTCCCGTACAGTGTTGCAAAAAGTATATAATCCGGCAATATATAAAATCCCTAAGCAAAGTATGTCATCCTTTCTATTAAAACGATGGCGTAGGCATTATACAGGGTGTTTTTTTTAACTTGAGACAACGAAATATCTCAAACAATACGCATCCTACGGAAAAAATGTCTGGAATAAAAACTTTTTATTTTCGAGGGGGAAAAAAGATTTGTTAAAATTTACCCCACCCCCACCCCCACAGGAGGCAGGGGTGGGGGTAACTTTGTAATTTTAAATGGCAACCCCAATTTTTTATCACAGATTCAGATTCTCCTTTACGAAATACGTAAGTTTTATTCGGAAAATTTATTTCGATTCGCGATAGATGGCGCTGCAATTGCGAAAAATGAAATTGTTGACACTACTTTTAGCTCTACCCAGGAATAACGATGCGGACGTAGTAGTCGTCTATTCCCTTCGGGGTGCTTAATTTCGGTGAGTCCCCTTGCCTCTCACCATCCATCGGGGTGCTTGAACTTTTGGCAACGGGACAGTAAAAGTGATAAAACTGTCGAAAACCATTCCCGAATGCAGTTGGTTGACGACAGTCGATTTTGGATGTAGACATTACATATTATCGAGTCTCCACTGTCTACAATCCTCGACGTCATTCCGGCCGAGCGATAACCGCGTCTGTCCGTGCTTAACGTTTATTCATTAGGAAGGTTGATTGTGTTCATTTGATTTGGGTGTGTTGGTTGCTTTCGTTTGGGTTATTGTTGTTAGTCACGTTCGTTTGAGTTGGTTTGGGTGTCGTTGTATTTCCTTATTACCTTACTTCATTACTTTTACAATGGAAATTCTATCTCAGCAACAGAAGATTGAAATGATTCTCATTTATGGAGAAAGTGGCAGGAATATCAATGATGCTCTCACGCTTTATGCTCAACGCTTTCCAGAAAGTGTTCCTTCACGCGCTTCTTTTTACCGGGTTGTCCGAAACTTCATCACTGACGAAAGTGTACAACCGAAAAAAAGGAAGCGTCAAGTAACAGTTACTGGAGTTGATAATGAAATTGCAATTTTAGCTGCAGTCACTCATGACCCTCATGTTAGTACTCGAAAACTAAGCCGCGATTCCGGAATGTCTCTATCCAGTGTTTGGAAGGTATTAAAACGTAATAATTATCATCCGTGTCATATTTCACTGCATCAAGAACTTCATGGAAATGATTTTCAGAACCGAGTGACATTTTGTCAATGGGCCGTTCAGCAGATACAAGGAAACCCGAATTTCTTTTTTCTAGTACTCTTCACAGACGAGTCGTCTTTCAAAAAACCATGGTAACGTCAGAGATGAGGTGGGAGATTGCTGATCCCATACATTCAATTTCGAGTGATTTTCCGCAGCGCCTTCAATGCGAGTAACCAGTTTACGAACTAAAATGCAGCGCCGTCAATGCGAGTAGCCAGTTTACGAACTAAAATAGACTATAGTTTGATAATGTCGGTAGAGAAGATCAGAGTGGGTAATTTTAGTTCGTAAACTGGTTACTCGCATTGATGGCGCTGCGGAAAATCACTCGAAATTGAATTTCCCACCTCATCTGAAAATTGTCATAAAAAAATCTGGAAGTTTTTAAGGCAATTTTTATCATTTCATTTAATTAAGAAAATATCAGGAAAAATTCAAATTAATTTAAAACAGGTAAGTATTCTATTTGATTCTTTATTGGTTTAAAATTAATTTTCTTACACTGGGAGTGCGCGTGAGACGGATTTTAAACATCTTTTGTGAGCGAAGATGGCTTAATTTGCTGAAACCGTTTGTTTACTTAGATAGAAAACGGTTTATGAGAAAAAAGGTTGGAAGAAACTCGTGCACAATCACTATCGGTTTGAATTATATGATAATCGAACAACCTGCGATGGGGCAATGGTCTAGGTTCCAGACTGGAGCTTCTCTCGTCGTGGGTTCAGTTCCTCGTGCATGTAAAATTTTTTTTGTTTCTATTCTTTTTTTTGAATTGTTTAACCCTGAATATAAATAAATAATATAAAAACCATAGTTAAGAGTTTTAAAAAATATTTTAAGAGTACAACAATTATTTTTGACACAAAAATATTGTTATCAATCAGTTCATGTGTGCAGCATAATTTTTTATTTCGAAATCAATTTCAATCGAACATTCAAAAACATTTAAAAACATTTCAAAAGCTGTTATGAGATTGTTTAAAAGATTCTGGAAGATTTCAAAGCAGTTTTTATAAATTTGCACAATTAAAAAAAATCAAGAAAGATTCCAATTCATTTAAAACCATGGTCTTGAAACTTAAAAAGATTTTTTTGAAAAATTATTTTTTGAAAACAAAAATTCTATATTTTGTTTTAATTTTTCAAAAATCTTTTGTAGTCATAAATTATGTTTTAATCTTATTAATACTTTTAAATATCCTTCCTTGACAACATTAGAAGCCAAAGTGTGGTTTTGTTTTAAATTCGCACGATATAGCGAAATGACATTGGTAGGGCGGAGGGGAATCTTTAATTCTTGTCACCTCTACGCCTCTACTTCCGACTTCGTAGAACCGGCGCAGAGTTTCCGAGAAATATACTTCCCCAAACAAATGAAATAAAAATAGAAGAGCAGCTCTTTAAAACTGCTTTCTTGAACACTTATTATAATATCTAATTAAATGGTCTTTAATTAAACTTAAATTAAGTAAATAAATTGATTAAAACTAAAATTAAATTAAGTAATTTAAAAAGTGTCTAATTTTCTTTTAACTTTTAATACTGCTCATATTTCCTCATTTTTTTATACCAATAACTAAGTTATTAGCCAATTAGAATAATTTTTAATACAAAATAAAAATTTAAAATAACTATTAATTTGTTAAACGTTTTTGCACACTTAAATTGGAGATAAAACCATATTCCGAGATTTGATAACAAGGAATCACGCATTGTCAGTTTGTTTTTAAAGTTATATAAATACATTTTCGTAAGATTTCGGATATTATTAAACAAGATTTTTGAAGGTCTCTAATATGTTGAAAAAAATCTAGAAAATTTTGATGTAATTTTTTTCATTTACGGGATTTGCAAAATATTGTGGAAAAAAAATATTGTTGAAAAAATTTCTAAAATTCATAAATAATTTTGAAGCTGAAAAATTAAAATTTTAAAATTGCCTTAAAACCTTAGAGATTTGTAGAAATGTTCAGAGGCATCTTAAGAAAATTTGTTTATTCTTTCAAAATTCTCAAAAAGCTTCTAATTTTTTTTTCGATGTACTCGAAAGTGTACGCTTGGCTTAAAAAGGGTTTGAAAATTTTCAAATTTTAAATTATGTTAACTCCTATTCAAAACTTCTAAATATCTTTTGAAATAATTCAGTTTTCCTAAGAAATCTTTCAATTGTCTTAAAATCTCCAAGATCCTGTTTCGTGTGTTTTAAAATAAAATCTCAATCATTTCAAATTTTTCCACAAATCTTTTTATCGGTACCGATAACTATTTTGGTTTCCGGTGCCGACAGTTTACATATTTCGCAAATTAAGATATTGTAAATTTTATCATGAAGTAAAATCACTTATTTGGAAACTTTGATTTACACAATTGATGTTGCAGTAAATTCGTAATATTAATTAATAGACTTAATAGACAGTTAACTTAAACAGGCTGCAAGAATAAAAAAAAATACATTTGGGCTGTGACTGACAATATTCTTAGAAATTAAAAAACAATGAACTGCAAGAATAAAAAACAAATACGTTTCGACAATTACAAAAATAGGATTCATTATGGAACGAAATCCCGGTTTGAAAATTCACGCTTCAAAAAGACAAGAAATAGAAATTAATTATTCTTCTTCAGAAGATCTGACAAACATGTCCTCTTCTTTTTTTCATACCTTGCTTTGTCTATGAAATCATTAATATCGTTTAATATATAATATAAATAAATATACAATATAAATAATTATATATATAATATATATAAATATTATTTTAAATATGTTCAATCGTATGTATATTTTTGAACAAAAATTTTTAATATAAATGAATAATGAACTATTTTTTCTTTCTCAAATTATTAATTAAATTATTTGAACAAAGTAAAATTATTATTTTTTTGTTTAATCACTGACTCATCTTTTTGAATATATTTATGAACAATTAAATACGTCTGTTATTTGGGTATATGTTTAAATAATTGAACTCTCACATGAAATTTTTTATTGATAAATTTTATTTGAAATAAACTTTAGAAAAGTTTTTAACGTTTTAAAGTTTAAAACATTTTAAGATTTAAAAAAAAAATTTTGCAATTTTGCAGTTACAAAATTAATGAATATGTAGCAACTTTAAGAGATATTTAAAAGTATTAGTATGATTTAAAAATAATTTATGACTACAAAAGATTTTTAAAACATTAAAACAAAATACAGAATTTTTGTTTTCAATTAAAAAATTTCTCAAAATTTGAAAACATTTCAAAAGATTTCTATAAATTCCGAGAAAAAATCAGAATATGTTGGAAGAATACTCATATTTTCAACCAATAAACAACGAATCTTCAAAAAAAGTTCAATCTTCAATAAAAAAAATGAACAAATATTTAAATTTTCAACAACAAAAATTCATTTTTTCCCAACATCTACATTTTCTTTAATTTTTTTTAATCTTCTTAATATTAAAATTATCTTTTCAAGTTTCAAAACTATGTTTTAAATGAATTGGAATTTTTCTTCATTTTTTTTTTAATTGTGCAAAATTATAAAAACTGCCTTGAAATATTCCACAATCTTTTTTAAACAATTTTATTACAGTTTTTGAAATGTTTAAAAATGTTTTTGAATATTCGATTGAAATTGATTTTTCAAAATAAAAAATTATGCTGCAAACATGAACTGATTGATAAAAATATTTTGGTGCCAAAAATAATTTTTGTATTCTTAAAATATTTTTTTAAAATTCTTTACTATTGTTTTTATAATATTTATGCATATTCAGGGTTAAACTATTCAAAAAAGAGGAATAGAAACAAAAAAAGTCTTCGACGAAGTGAACCCACGACGAGAGACTCTCCTGTCTGGAACTTAGACCATTGCCCCATCGCAGCGTGCTCGATTGTCTTATAATTCAAACCGATAGTGGCTGTGCACGAGTTAATTCCAACCTTTTTTCTCATAAACTGTTTTCTCATAAGTAAACGGTTTCAGCTTTTCTCATCTCAAATTAAGCCCCTCTTCGCTCACAAAAGATGTTTAAAATCCGTGTCACGCGCACTCC
>CAKNXH010074923.1:0-20765 GCA_932178445.1 Andricus quercusramuli | reverse complement strand
ATATATATATATATATATATATATATATATATATATAATATAAATATAAAAAAAATATAAAAACTTTCTTCAATTGTCAATTATAATTGTCTAACATTATAATAACATTTGGTTCTTAATTATTAAATTTTTGCTCCTAATTCTTCAATGGTAAATCATTTTAGAAATTGCTAACTTTCATCATTTACCGACGCGCAACGTGCACGTTTAAAGTAACTCTTACTCGCATCCGCCAAGGTGGCGCAGTTATCAGCGCATGTTTTTCACATTCTCCAGCATTCTCTTATTCTATTAAATCAGCAATCTCCCACCTCATCTCTGGTAACGTTAATCGGCACAAAATGCATTATTGGAGTGTAGAAAATCCTCATTGGTTGCGTGAAGTTGAGCATCAGCGTCCATGGTCCGTGAACGTTTGGTGTGGAATAATTGGAGATCAACTTATCGGTCCGTATTTTATTGATGGAAATTTGAACGGTGAAAAATATCGTGACTTTTTAGAAAATCAACTTCCAATATTGCTGGAAGACCTAAGCTTGGAAGTGCGACACAACATGTGGTTTCAACATGACGGTTGTCCAGCACATTATGCGGCAATCGCGAATTCAATGGACGATGGATCGGTAGAGGAGGTCCAGTAAATTGGCCTGCCAGATCGCCAGATCTTACGGCGCCGGATTTCTATTTGTGGGGTTATCTAAAGAATCGCGTGTATCAAGAAGTGCCCACAACTCGTGATAACACGATCTAGCGAATCAGGTCTGCTTGTGCACAAATATCACCAGACACAATTCGCAGTTGTGTGGAATCTTTCAAAGCTCGGATTAACAAGTGCATCGAAGTGCGAGGACACCATTTTGAGCACTTATTGTAAAGTAATTAATCGAAATCAAGCATCCCTGTGGTGAGAGGGAAGGGGACTCACCGAAATCAAGCACCCCGATGGATGGTGAGAGGCAAGGGGACTCACCGAGATTAAGCACCCCGAAGGGAATAGACAACTACTACGTCCGCGTCGTTATTCCTGGGTAGAGCTAAAAGTAGTGTCAACAATTTCGTTTTTCGCAATTGCAGCGCCATCTATCGCGAATCGAAACAAATTTTCCGAATAAAACTTACGTATTTCGTAAAGGAGAATCTGAATCTGTGATAAAAAATGGGGGTTGCCATTTGAAATTACAAAGTTACCCCCACCCCTGCCTCCTGTGGGGGTGGGGTAAATTTTAACAAATCTTTTTTCCCCCTCGAAAATAAAAAGTTTTTATTCCAGACATTTTTTCCGTAGGATGCGTATTTTTTGAGATATTTCATTGTCTCTAGTTTTAAAAAAACACCCTGTTTACAGGGTGTCCCACCACCTACACAGCCCCTTGTAGTATGTGATAGTGCACACAAAATAAACAAAAAAGTCTTGTAGCAAAAATTTGTGCGAAGCTTAGTCTGGGCACAAAAAAGCTTCAAAGTTGGGCTAAACACACTAATGAGTAGCGAGCTTTAGCGACTACTTGTACGTGTCTCAAACGTTAAGATAGTGTGTGCTTTTTGGCGACCCACTTACAAAATGCTGAAACTTTACGAAACCTAGCAACATTTCTTTCTGAAAAATTTGTTAACAAGATTTAAATAACAAAACACATTTTCTAATAACAAAGCTCATCCTTTCTGATTCCTCTCAGAATTTCTGTTAGCTAACTTTTAACAAATCTAACAAAAAATCTCAATACACGCGAACCCAGAAAACTTTCTTTCTTAAAAATTTGTTACTAAGATTTAAATAACAAACCTCATTTTCTGACAACAAAAGTCACCTTCTTCGATGGCTCGCAGAATTTCTGTTACATAAATTGTAACAAAACTAACAAAGAAACTGAATATTTATGAAACCTAGCAACATTTATTTTCGGAGATACATTACTAAGATTTAAATAACAAAATACAATTTTTAACAACAAAAGTCACCCTCTTCGATTACTCTCTGAAATTTCTGTTACATAACTTGTAAAAAAACTCACAAAAAAACTGAATATTTACGAAACCTAGCACAATTTTTGTCTGACAAAATTTGTTAATAAGATTTAAATAATAAAACATATTTCCTAATAACAAAGCTCACGCTTTTTGATACCTCTCAGAATTCCTGTTCGATAACTCGTAACAAAAATAAAGAAAAAAAAACTAAACATTTACGAAACCTAGCAAAATTTCTTTCCGGAAATTTGTCAACAAGATTCAAATGAAAAACAAATTTTCTAACAACGAAAGTCGACCTTTTCGATTCCTCTCAGAATTTTTGTAAAAGTCCTTTAGTTAAATTTGAAAACGGTGGTGTTGTTTACAAGATCACTTCCAAGATCTGTAAGATGACTTACGTGGGACAGACTGGCAGACTTCATGGAAATGCTCTATTTTAAAAAATAAAATAAATTGTCTATTAATTTGAGAACTGATTTGAATAAATTAAACAAAAGTTATTCTAGTATGATTAATTATATTTAGCAATAGGTTTTCATGAATCTTGACTTTCTCTTATTTCTGATGTGTTTATAACGGATGTACCTTTTGACCCACACTTAGGTCTCATGTATCGAGGAGAGAGCGTCGTTGTTTCGTCACTATTCCCACTTGCTCTAATTTTTCTTACCTTCATAAGGGCGCTGTATGAGCACCGAAACGTTGGTAAATATTATAAATACTTTCATTTTGTGATTTGATAATAAAAATAAGAAAGAAGAGAGAAATAAAAAAGAGAAGGAAGGGGATTTGTTCGTTTGTCTTCTCATTTTTCTTTCCTCTTTTTTATTTTTGTCCAAAGAAACAAATTACTTTGTTTTTAGGAATTGCAATAGGAGCGTTTTGTGGTGGTTTTTCAAATTTGATCGTTGGATTCTTGTTTTATATTCAGGAATTCTATTCATTAACTTGAGTATTGAAGGTTAAATAGGATTTTGAATTTGATTTTAATCTAACTTAAAATTCTTAAATTTCAGAATTACTTCGGTCCTTTGAGTGCAGTTGCAATAATTCCACCTAATAGTGAGTTTCATTCTATATCTTTCCTTTTCTACTTGTTTCATATAATATTGCTCTGTAAAAAAATAACAAATCACAAACCACAGTTCTCTGAAAAATTTAATGCTGAGCATTTATAAAAGAAGAATTTTAAATCGGTCAGAAAATATGACCTGTGGGTGATTATGAACAGTAAGTTCCTATTCTAGACACCGTGCGGCGCTATTCAAGAGTGAGATCGCTTCGCATTTTACTGGCGCGCCTCCACTAAGTATAACTTGAAATGCGTTCCAAACTAGGTGGTGTACGGAGTGTGCGTCGGCGTTGACAACCGAACATGTACAGGCCTTTAGGTTTAGACTCAGGTTAAGGTAGTTTAGGTAGGGTTCGAATCTGTTTCCAGCTGCTGTATCGAATAGATTTCAGCTAGGACCGGCTAGGACCCGGACAAATCTTTCCCAGCGTGCCGTATAAGTCCGGGATAGGCTCGGATACAGCAACTTTTCTACCGAATAGATCCCGGCTAGGACCTGGATAAATCTTTCCAAGCGTCTCGTATGAGCCCGGGATAGGCCCGAATACAGCAAATTTTTTACCAGATAAAACCCGGATAAATATTTCCTCGTGTCCCATATAAGTACCGGATAGGCCCAGATAGCGAAATCATGTGCCGCCTACATCCCTGCTAGAACTGTATAAGACCTGGATAAATATTTCCCGGTGTCACGTATGAGTCCCGGATATATATGAGTATGTGTATGAATACGTATTTACTTTTAAGTAGGTATATTTGCGTATGTATATTTATATTAGCCTTCTGTTGATAGCCTACATCCAATTTTTTTTTGTATTTTAGTTTAGTTCTTTGCCTTTGTTAATACCTATTATTGATCTCAATTGTCAAATCGATCTCCGTCACATTTTAATTGTAATATGTATTACTTGTTCCTTATAGAGCTATTTAGCCCTAGGAACTTTTCATGAAAAAATACAAATACAACCCGGTTACTAAACCCGGAAGTTTCCCAGTTAGATTCCCGAGTCTATCCGGGTGCTATCCAGCATTTCAAGCAGGGCCGCCAACGGCCACGAACGCTTCGGTTAGCGGAGTGAATCTTGCTTATCATGTCGCGGATACGCATCCCACCCTTCTGGCCCACAGACCCAGAAATGTGGTTCGCGCAAGTTGAAACCCGATTCGCATTTTCAAAGGTTGCCCTGGACAAAATTAAATTTAACTACGTTGCGGATAATTTAGACGGTAAGTACGTGGTGCAAGTACGGGACACGTCAACCCTCGCTAAAGGGGACGCGAGTAGAGCGTACGAAAATGTAAAAACACAACTTATTAGCCGGCTTACCGCGTCACAAGATCAAAAAACGCGACGTCTCCTCGAACACAAGGAAATAGGAAATCGGACATCATCGCAATTCCTTTGGCATTTTGAAGATTTGGTAGGCCCGATTCGGTGCTTCGCCCTCTGTGGCTTGGAAGTTTGCCGTCACCGGCACAAGCGATCCTCTCTACCTAGGATCAGACACAGCTACACAAACTCGCGCAACTCGCGGAGGCGATTGTAACCAACCTGAACCTAAAAAGTGAAATAGCGGATGCATCCGCAGAACGAACGCAATTAGCCACCAACTATTTGGCCTTGGATGCGCTCTTACAGCAACTTTCGCTAGTTACGACTAGGCTTGCTGGTCTGACGTCATCAATCGCGGAGATAGCAACCGCTCTCAAACATCGCAGCCGTTCACGATCTCGAGGTCGGTACCAGAGATACCGAAATCGAAGTCACAGACGGCACATGCCGGTGCCAATCGCGTTTCGGGGATGATGCAAAACGTTGCAACCAACATTGCACATATACACCTTGAAACGGCTCGGGCCGGCACTGATGGAGGACCGTGACCTTTGCCCGAAGTCTCGCCGCCTCTTCGTAACCGACAACAAACTCGCATTTTACTTCAAGGGCGAAGACCGAAAAGTAACTACACACACTTTGCGGACAACGACTCCACAATCGCGACTTACGGAATTGAACGCCAGTTCAAATTTGATTTGTACGCCAGTTTTAAAGAAAGCTGGCGTTTCGTCGTGGCTGACGTGAGTAAACCCATCCTCGAAGTAGATTTTTTACACAATTACCGACTCTTGGTAGACATAAGACAGCTCATAATCGGACCACGCTCTACGTAACCAGTAAGGTACCATGCAAGGATAAGCTTCGAAGTGGCAGGCGCTCTTGGACGAGTACCTGGAGATAAACCGTCCAGTCGGTATTAGTGTCGAATCTAAACACTCGACCAAAGATTTTATACTTACTACACCCGGACCTTCTGTCGCGGAGAAACCATGACGCCTTGCCCCGGATCATTTCAAGCAAGCGAGAAAGGGATTCCAGGACAAGCTGCAACTGGGTCTGACAAGGGTCTCATAGAGTAGCTGGGCATCACCTCTTCACATGGTACGGAAGAAAGGTCAATGGCGACCCTGTGGGGACTACAGGATGCTCCATTCCAGGACCATTCTTGACAAGTACCTTATGCCACACCTTCACAACTTCCCTCATTCTCTCTTTGATGAGACTGTTTTCCCTACTATCGACCTTGACAGGGCGTACAAGCAGATACCAGTTGCGGAAGAGGATATTACAAAAACGGCCATCACGACACTGTTTGGCTTATATGAATTCTCGTTCATGTAATTTGGACTCCGTGACGCAGACTTGCCAGCGATTCATGGACGAGGTACGTAGAGGACTCGACTTCCTTTTTGTCTACATTAACGACATCCTTATCGCATCATCTTCAGAGAAAGAACATCAGGAAGATCTTCGTCAAGTATTCGATCGTTTTAAAACCTACGGAATTCTAATCAACCTATCAAAAATTGTCTGGGGAGCATCTTCCGTGAAGTACCTTGGGCACGTAGTTATACCTATGGCCACTCTCAGAGAAAGTCGAAGCAATTCTCAATTACCCGCAACTTAAAACACCGAAGGATCTTCGACGTTTTCTGGGAAATATCAACTTTCATTGTCTCGCAATTCCAAAGGCAGCTGAACCATGGGCTCCATGAACTCCAGAAGCTTTAAAGGCTTTCGAAGAAAGCAAAAACAGCGTAGCAGAAGCTGTTTTGCTAGCCTTTCCTGCGCCTGAAACTCCAATGGCAATTTTCGCAGATGCTTCGGATTTCTCAGTTGGCGCGGCTCTGCAGCAACGAGTCGACAACGAATGGCAATCCCTTGCTTTTTTCTCGAAGGAGCTCACCAGCACCGAGCGGAAGTTTGGAGCCTACGACCGAGAATTGCTGGCAATTCACGCGACTGTGAACATTTTTTGAAACATTGCTGAAGATCGAGATTTCATCGTCTTAATCAACCATAAACCATTAACTTTCGCCTTCCAGCAAAACGCTGACAAATGCTCACCTTGCCAGTTGCGACACCTTAACTTCATAGGACAATTCACCACCGACATCAGGCACATCTCAGGAAGTGAAAATGTCGTGGCCGATGCACTCACAAGGATCGAAGCAATTTCGGTACAGGTACATACTGTGACGTGCCTACCTCTACGGCTCGACCGCTCGCCACAGAATTTTTCCGACAAACGGCCTTCAACTCCCTACATCAACAAGCACACACAGGAATTAAAGCAACGACGAAACTGACAACGGAGCGGTACGTATGGCTATCCATCAAGGCCAACAGACAAAAATGGGCACGAGCCTGCCTACAAACCCAAAGGGCGAAAATATCTCGTCACGTTTCGTGACAATGAAGGAACGACAACCAGATCTGGAAGACGAGTCAAGATTTCCTGACCGCCTTCAGAGTGGTCACCCCTAGTGATTCAATTTTTTTTTAAATTTCATTCCTAAATATTCCAAAATGTCAGTGCAAAGTGTAACACCAAAGAATTCGGTGATTTGAGGAAGTGACTATATTTTCCTGTCTTTTCTTTCTCTTATATTGTGTTAAGTGTATTTTTCATGCACGTATGTTGGTATGCATTTATTGAAGCATATTTTCGTGCTTTTCTCAAGCTCGACTCAATTGTGAGGGAAGGGGCGACAACTATCAGTCCCAAAACTTTGTTCTTCTATCAGAGACGCTTCACCCTTTGACGTGTACGACTTCAAGACAGTACGCACTTGACCGTGAATCGACCCCCGTATTGCCAAATTTATATATTTTTACAAATAAAGTTACTTGTACATTTTTATTAAATCCTGCATTCTTCGTTTTATTTAATATATTATTGAATCTTCAAACAAGCGAAATGGTGAAAAAAAAAGTTGAATGTAACACTCTTATAAGACACTGTTGATTCAATCATGTTAGATTTTCTTTTCTCTATTTTTTTGCACAAATCCCCGATTTTTGTTTTACTTTGGATCGTAGTTTCTCTAAGTTACTCATAACTTCTTTAATTATTTTAACTTTAATTATTTCCAAAATTAGTTTCTATATGTAAAATTTTTGCCACCAATCATAGTAGGGTTTTACTAGACTAACCCACCATGGTGCTTTTATATCTCTGTCCGTCCGACCGGTATGGGGAGAAAGTCCATAACAGTAAAAGAGATAGAGAGCGGAAAATTGGACAAGAAGTACTCTCTATATCTTTTACTCTCACGGAAGTTTCTGCCTGCACTGGTCGGACAGACAGAGGTATAAATGCACCAGCACAGCACCAAAAGTCCTCCAGAATATATCAATTTTTGAGTATCATACGTTTTTGTTTCTTATAATTCTTGAAAACTTAATCGTAGCTTCAAAAAAATAGGGGAATAAGTGGACAAAATACTCAAATATAGGGATTATAGGGGAATTTGTGAAAAATAGGGGATAAAGGGGAATAGAGGACTGACTGTGACCCCTGCAAGAAATGAAAACAATTGAACCGCCGCATCGTAGAACGAGATATGAAATATTTTTTGAGTAGTGTGAAGGTCGGTGACAGTGTTTGAAAACATTTTTGAATTCGAGTTTTTTAAACACATAATCTTACAGGAAATTTTTTTCGCGCATCTTTTTTCTTGGTGGAAAAAGTTTTCACTTTCTTCCGTTTTTAAATAATTATGAAAACGTTGATTTTTTTCACAGCGTAAAATTTTTCGACGAATAAAAGGTCCGAAATTTAGAGCTGAAGGAAGGCATGTTATTTTAGTGGGTTACACTCCTACAGAATATTAATGTTTGAGACCGGAAGACAGAAAGGTTTATGAAAGTAGGGACGTACGATTCAATGAAAAGTTGGTTTAGGGAGACAGATGAGTCAGAAAGGTGAGCCAAAAGAATTTTGAGGAATTAATGTAAGGCGTGATACAGGAAAGAAAATAATTGAATTAAGTCAGAAGAAATACATGGAAAAGATTTTGAACAAATTTGGCTTTGATGATTCACATCCTAAAAACACACCAATGGTTACCACACAGGTTGCGAATTGTGAGACAATACTCAGAGAATCAGAGTTTAGTGATGAAATTTTATCTAAAGCTAGAACGCCAGAAAATGCCCCTTATAGAGAAGCAGTAGGAAGTCTATTATATTTAGCAGGAGCGACTAGGCTAGGCATTTCATTTTCAGTAAATGTACTTAGTAAACATCAAATCAATCCCAGTGAAAATGATTGGGGAATGATAAAACGTGTTTTCCGCAATCTAAAAGGTACTAAGAACTTGCGTCTGAAATATACAGGTGAGACGAATGATGTGCACAGATATGTGATTATGAGCGATGCAATTAGAGAAATGCTTTCAATTTATAACTCACTAAAATTAATCTTAAAAGACTCAGAAATTTGCTTCCTATGATTTTATGGTTTGACAATAAAGCTGCTGGTACGATGGTACGATTAAGACACATGACAGAAGTCAAAGAACATTTCGTAAATGAGTGTGTGAATAGAAGACTTTTAAAAGTTAAAAGATTAGATCTAACGATCTAAAGATCAATATAAAGAATTGGTGCGCAAAATTATGATTACAAATAATTAATTTATATGTCTTTCATCTAATTTTACAAGTGATAATTGAAAATTGACGGTGTGTGCTCGCTTGGCACATCTATATGATAGGAGGCTTATTAGATTTAAGAAAACATTCGGGAGGAAGTGTTGGGAAATTGGTACGCCTGCTTTCCGAGGATCTGCCCTGCAATTCCTTTTTTGGGTTTTCGGTCCTTATTACTATGGCGACGCTTGTTATTTTTGGAAAAACTTTCGAACAGATCGGACGTGTTCTTTGATAATAAATAAGAAGATTTTCTACTCTTGAGTAAGAAAACTTGGCTTTTTATATATTCCAAAACCCGAACTTCTGAATTAGTTTTTTTTTAATTTCTGAGCTTATTGATTGATGACTTTTTTAAACAGCTGTGAAGTCTAGGAAGAATTTTTTTAGATTTGAGGAAATTATAGCTTGCTTCTCCAGTGCAAACCATATGCATGCCATACATGCCCTCAGAAAAAGCTGGTTTTGTACCAAGGTGAGGCTCCATGTCGAGGGGACTAGCCTTGAAACGTAAGATTTTTCAGGGCGAGCGGTCGAAGTCGACCGGATAGACGCGACTTTTAGAAGAGAGGGAAGACTCACGAAATCTTCCCTCTCCACATACCACTTCATTCTCGCGAGGAAAGAGATAGGTCGTAGACGCGGCTCACGGACGGGTATAGATGAGACGCGGAGATGTAGTGGTGAGTGGTGGGACGTGTTTCACGGGATCTCGAGCTCTCAAGCGAAAGCCTGATTTCTCGGGTTCCTAACAACTCAATTATTATCAGCAATAATAACGCTCGAAATTTTTTTCGATGGTTTCATTAAAACGAGCAACTCAAAAGCTATCGAAAGATGTAAAAACCTCGGTTTCGATTTTTTTTAGAGGCACGTCACATACATACACTTACATAACACACCAGGACAGTGCTTCGAATCTGCATCTGACTGATGACCTCAGAGGGATTACTCCGTCCACCCTAGCCTGGTTGTATGCCTTTCTGCGGCCTGCTAGGGAGGCTGCCGAATGGCAGAGTGGGTGATGATCACTTTGTCTGATCAATAAAGAAGGACGTCATTTACTGTGCGATAGGTACGCCTGCCACCTGAACAGTATATTTTCAGAACGTTGATAACCACGAAACCCACCGAGATCCAAAAACACTCGGCGAAGAAGGCCGGATTCGGAGTACTGCCTTGAGAATAAACACGGGTGTGGCACAATAGCCTTCATAGCTTGAGCGCCAGGGGGGCACCCCACGGGACCCTCGCCCACATTACGAACTAACTAACTTCTATCAAGACTGAAAATCTAAAGTACTGGCGGACAAAGTCAGCAGAAATGGAATTTATTTAAAATTGTGACTTAACGGTAGTACTCTTTCGCTTTATATTGTACGCTGTTTATTTATGACAGACAATTTTGTTTTTATTTTTAAAGAACCTTGAACTACTATCAGCGAGAAAATTGTAGGCAGGTGGCTTCGATGATGAAATTAGACAAAAAAAATGTTGGCGTAATAAGTTAATAGTCACTTGAAGGCTCAAAGTGCTCTACGTAAATCCGCTTACAGACTTTAATGTAAAACAATGTTGTGCCGGTCGGAGGAGGCGTCAATGGCTGGGAAAGAGTTCAGAAGCACGTATCGAAGAATGGAACCAGCGCGAGCGGTCAACAGCAAAAAAAGACACCACCGCTGCTTTCTGCACTTGCTTTCCTACACAAAAATATCGCCATTTCCACGAAAAGAAACAATTACATCCTTCCGGACGATTGTAAATAATTACAGAGCCTATCCGTTACAGTTTGGAGTTTGAATCGCTTAACTTCTTCATTAGAACTGAAGATAGTATAGTTGTACATTTTTGTGATTTTAAACAGAAATTTTAAATATTTTTCAAATTTGTTGAATGCAATTTGTTCATAAATGTTTTCTTCAAATGCATCAATTTTTTCTCATTGCCTCTTCTATGAAAAATAATGCTCAAAACTTACTAGGTTTTTATAATTTATATTTATATTTATTAGGGTCTCAGTCACACATTCTAATAATTCCTTCCTTGGTCTGCCTCTGAGTACGCTGCCGTTTACTCTACCTCCATATACTTGTTTCGTCAAACGTTCATCTTTCATTCTCTCAACATGCCCACACCCCAATTAGTTTTTTTTTCACTGAGTACTCATTTACCAACGTGATACAGAACGTGCAGAATCCTGCACAGAATCCTGCACCACCGACATTGTCGTGGATTACTCGTGAATATAAAAATCAATATCTGATACATATATGACAGAGGTCTCCACAATCCACAGGTGCAGCGTTACTCAGGATCGCCCGACCTTTTTCAAGATCTACTATTTCATTTTCTAAGGGAAACTGAGAGAAAATGTATGACCTATCGGAAAATAATCCCGGTTGGAAGGGCTCGGTCCTGAAATTTAAACATGGAGGACCCTTCTTTTAAAGTGTTCCAAGCGGCTCAATCAGGTAAAGGATTTTGACAGTTCTGGGTCAAAGCTGAGTAGATCGGA
This sequence comes from Andricus quercusramuli, assembly GCA_932178445.1. Taxonomy (NCBI): domain Eukaryota; kingdom Metazoa; phylum Arthropoda; class Insecta; order Hymenoptera; family Cynipidae; genus Andricus; species Andricus quercusramuli. The sequence goes on along the minus strand of CAKNXH010074923.1, from coordinate 9,216 downwards.
CCTATTGGCCTGGAATCGCTAGTAGATACAGGATCTACCTTTGGAGAACCCTGATATATGACTCAAAAAATATTTTTGTATTTTTTAATTCGAACAACAAAAATGGCGTCGAAAATAATTATAAAAAAATTGTTCTAAAGTTAATAATTACCGAGTTATTAACAATTAAAGATTAACCAATCAGAAGCACGCGTTAGAAGATCGATAGTCTATGCGCCATCGACAAGAGGGTGTGCATAAACAAGTTCAGTTCGCAAAATTTTTTCTCCGTTCGCTTTTCCAGTAGGTTGTGACTCTCTGGTATAACTTTACACGTCAACGAGATACAAAAATTGAAAAAAAATATTTTCCACAATTAACCAAATTCGACAACATTCTCATGAATTCTGTAAATTCCCTTGAAATTTGCAGAATTTTCGAGAACTCAGTGGAATTCTCCTTAATTCTGAAGGATTCTCTTGAATTCAGCAGAATTTTCTTAAAATCAGCGAAATTCTTTCTAACTCTGTAAAATTCTTTCTAACTCTAGAATTTTTTTGATTTCAGCAGAATTCTTTTGAATTCAGTGAAATTCTCTTGAATTTTATATCATTCTCATGAATTCAGTAGAATTCTCTTGAATTATGTAAAATTCTCTTGAATTCAGTAACATTCTTTCAAGTTCGGCAGAACTCTCTTAAATTCAGTAGAATTCTCCTAGGTTTGGCAGAATTCTCTTGAAATTCCCTCAAAGATGCTGCTGATTTCAAGAGAATTTCGCTAATTTAAGAAAGTTCCACTGAATTCAAGAGAATTTCACTGATTTCAAAAAAATTCGGCTGAAATCAAAAGAATTCTACAGAGTTAGAGAGAATTACACTGATTTTAAGAAAAATCTGCCGAATTCAAGAGAATTCTTTAGAATTCAGGAGAATTCCACTGAGTTCTCGAAAATTCTACAAAATTCAAGGGAATTTACAGAATTCATTAGAATGTTCTCGAATTTGGTTGATTGTGGAAAATATTTGTTTCAATTTTTGTATCTCGTTGACGTGTGCAGTTACACCAGAGTCACAACCTACTGGAAAAGCGAACGGACAAAAAATTATACGAACTGAACTTGTTTATGTACACACTCTTGTCGATGGCACATGGACTGTCGACCTTCTAACGCGAGCTTCTGATTGGTTAATCTTTAATTGTTAATTACTCGGTAATTATTAACTTGGGCAAAAAAATTTAATAATTATTTTCGACGCCATTTTTTTGTTGGAATTCAAAAATATAAAAATCTTTTTTGAGTACTGGGACACCCTATATATATTGCACTAGCATGGACACAGCACGAGGAAGTGACCGCTATTCTGGTTGAAAAATGGAGTTATTGTAATATTCCAGTTTCCCGCATAGAAATTTACGTTTGGGTAGTCGAGACGCCGAACCGATTTTTCTTTCGATGCTTATGTAAAATGATCTCCAGAATCAAAAACTGAGTAGTATTTTATTATAAATATAATATTCAATGTTTAAAATGTGAATTTTTTTATGTTTTCCTTCTTAAATCAACTCAAGACAAAAAATAGTTGTTCCAACATTTTTTCGCTCCCATGAACATTTATTCCACACAAATAACATCCGAGTATCATACGCTATTTTTTGTAACAAATGCCACGAGAGTTGCAAACGGTACGCAGGCGTATGGGGGGGGGGGCATGATGGTCAGGGACGCAGCCCCTGCGGGTGCCCGGCGGCGCAGCCTCCTGCATGAAAAAAACCACTTCAAAAGATTTAAAAAATTGATAAAAATACTCTGACTCTGACATAACTTAACTGACGATTCTACTTTGCCTGCACTAAACTTAATTTAATTTTGCCTAGCTAGGCAGCGCGTCAGTTTGTTCTACCTCAGTGGTCGGCAAGCTCTTGACCAAGTCAAGGTACTCTGACCGGCCCGACAAACGACCTACTTTCTGGTCAGGTACCTACGAGCTTGGCCAGAGCAAACCCTCCCTCTGGGGTGCTTTGTTGGAAAATGGGAAACAAATTTGATATAAAAAAATTTCTTAATTCTGCAAACCAGGATTTAAAAGTAGTGTAGTTGGAATCTACGTATTTTTCCAACTCCAAAGGCATGTAATTTGTCTGCAAAGGTTGAAAATTTGAGAAGTATGTAGAAGTAAATTGAATATTGAGCTAAAGTTATTGGGGTGAGTAGAAAAATGGAAAAACATCTTTTTCTCGGAAACGGCTTAACCGATTTCGATGGGATAATATATGTTATGCGTCCCAATGGAGGGATGTTTCGAAAAAATTATAGGACATTTTAGACAAAAAGAAAAGAAAAAAAAATTTCAGAATTTTTTCGACTTTTTTTATTTAAATGGGAAATTCTTGAGGCACAAGCATCGTTTTTTGCCTAAAAATACCTTGAATTATGTGGAAAAATATGTGAAAGTTTGCGATTAATCGAAGAGGCTGTCCAGTGCCCATGGTTAGAAGAATTAAAAATCTCCCACGTACAATGTTAAATGCACGTCCGCTGACGTATAATAAGGAGTCTGAAAACTTAGGCTGGCATTAGACTTGAGACACTTTAGAAATGCTCGAAAATCAGACAAAAATTTCCCCAAAAATAATAGTACCTTCTATTCATCCAATATTCTCATCTGATGTTCTTTCATATTTCATTTATTTTGTCTCCTGAACTTGTTCCTATGATATTCTCTTGTTTTTTTCTAGCTCCTCAGACAGTTCCTCACTGCACAAGGTTTTGGTATTGAAACTGTTCCGGATTCGTCACCTTTCTTTTTATACCCTGACATTCTGTGAGGAGTTGTAGTCCAGACGCCAACCCCATTTCTGTCGGATCGACGAGGTCCAGTCGATTTTTTTCTGGATTCTTATGTAAAAGGATCTCCAGAATCCAAAACTGTCTAGCAGAACTCTGGCAAATGTGCCGTTCTCGAGATATTCGCAATTAATCATTTTTTTATAAACGTTACATTAGACATTTAAAATTTGAAATTTTGGATAACCTTTGCACCGTATCGACGGCCTTGAGTATCAGGTTCAGGTCTATTGTCGTCCTCTTGAAAAAATATATATATTAATAACTGTTCAACGAATAAAAGAACAAAAATTTTATTGGTATGACTGCATTCATAGTAATTTCCTCAAATTTTCAGATTTTTCCCCGTCTTTCTATCACACGCAGAAGCAGAGATAGTCGCTCAAAATTTAAACAATTTTACAGATCCATATATTTAAATTTGGCAATTTCGGACCAAATCATCATTTTGGTACAACTTCAAAGAATAAGTACACCAATTTTGACACCTATATTACTTTTTCAGAAAGAGTTACATCAATTCAAAACGAGCAAATTAAACAATCATCCCAATTTGCAAAAAATTAAACAATTTATTGATAATTTCAGATATACTTGTATTCATCAAGTAGGTAAGTATAGTTTTTCGCAGGAATTTTTTCTCTAACACAAATTCGCTCAATGCAAAATGACTATTTGTTGTAATGCGATCAAATGACTTATAACAAAAGCTCTGTTATCTAGTAAATTATTGACTTTAGAGGAACAGTAATCATTACAAAAATGTGTATTCCAGTTGGTACTTTTGAAATAGTGTTACTTTTTTGTCATTCGTAAAATGCATTTTTGGTTATTGATAAAAGTATTTATTGTGACTTATTTTACACGTTAATTGACTTTGTGCAATAAATATTAATTGGAGCGGAAAAATGTCTAAACTATTGTTTCTCATCGATTATTTTTTTCTTGGCTTAAAATGTACTTTAGGGGCTTAAAAACAAAGTGCACTTGGTCCCACTGCAAAAAAAATGTTAATAGGTCGAAATCTTGATTTCACCGAAGCGCCTTGAAGCGTGCACTGAGCGCTCCAGCGGCGCACTTGAATCCAACGCTTTTATATTTATTTTAACTGTCGCAATGTTGAGTGGGACGGTTATTAGGGTTCCTCAGGTGTCAACTAGGGTGCGCTGATTTCTATTACAAATAGTATAGGTGTGTCTGTGAATCAGTGAACGCTGGCAAGATTCATGCACTTGTTTGTTAGTAAAACTTTAAACGCGCTTTTCTCGAATTCTCTTTTTTCAAGCTGGTCAGAAACATTGCTTGAAGACCGTTACACATATCAGTCTGAAATGTTCACAGTAGCTTTACAGTTACATTCTTTATGGAACTATGCAAGAGTTTTTTTTTATTTATTATCAACTTTTTTTTATAAACAATTTCGTGCTTATTTTTTGGCCGAATATCGAAACTTTTGTTCACAAGTGCACCATTTCTACAAAATTTGGTTAAAAAAATCCTACGTAGTTCTCAAGCTAATGACATATAGATCTTAAATTGAAGAAAAATGTTTCCGGCCGCACAGTCCGTTTTTAAAAAGGCAACATGCAGAACTTTCCTAATCGCCGCCAATTTTTTGTCTTCTATACTTAAATACATGCTGATTAAACCCTCCAAAAGTAATTCCTATTCCTTTTGTCAAACTCCCCCAAAAAATTTTAGAAAATGGACCTCTTTTTCGGGCGCTAGAGTGGTGTTACCCCTTAATGTAACGTTTATAAAAAAATAATTAATTGCGAATATCTCGAGTTTTTCCTTGTTTAGATTTGAGAAACTCAAGTCACTTGTCTTCTCGTCTGATTTTGTTCCCCCGACCATGATCTTCATCCCTCCATTGGGACCCATAACATATTTTTTCCCCATCGAAATCGGTCCAGCCGTTTCCGAGATCTTCCACTCACGCCCATAACTCCCATAAAAATGATTTCTCAGATATAATCTTCCGGGGAATTGAACATCCTATTAGTACCGACTCATGGTGAAAATGTTTCGGCCAGGGGCAACTTATACATGCTTATCCTGCTATGCCCTATTTTTCAACTTTTCTAGGCAAGTAATATGTCATTGGAATCGGAAAAATTCGTAGATGCTGATTGTTCTATTTTCAAAGCGCTAGTTAAAAAATTAAAAGTTTTTAAATTTCCTTACTTTGACCTCCCTGTGGACAAAATACCCCTGCTGGAGTAAGATTACCCACACTGAGCTCCGTGAATAGACTGAAAAGTAGTAGAAAACATTAAGTCGGGACGGGCCTGACCATACCTGAAAAGTGAGCAAAAAGTTTGCCGACTATTGTTCTACCTGATCAGCAGTGCTCATGCACGGCGATAGCGTTGGTTTTCTTGAGGAAAAGGCTCCCTTTGGTCACAGCATACAGGCATCGAAAGGCGTAATTTCGGGCAATGTGTTGCAAAAATATGTTTTTCAATGATCTATAACATATTTTACGAATGAGAAAAAAGTAACACTCATTTGAAAGTACCAATTGAAATACACATTTTTGCAATAAACACTTATCCCCTAAAATTAATAATTTGCAAGATAACAGAGCTCGTGTTAGAAGTCATTTTATCGCGTTGCAACAAATAGTCATTTTTCATTCAGCAAATTGGTTTTAGAGAAAAAATTCCTGCAAGAAACTGTACTTACGTACTTGGTAAATATAAGTGAATCTGAAATGATCGATAAATTGTTTAAATGTATGCGCATTGGGATGATTGTTCAATTTGGTCGCTTTAAATTGATGTAAATCTTTCTGGAAAAGACATAAAGGTGTCAAAATTGGTATGCTTATTCTTTGAAGTGGTACTGAAATGGTGGTATGGTCCAAAATTTAAATATATGCACCCGTATACTCGTTCAAATTTCTATTTCTGCGTGTAATATGAAGACAACTCAACAATTTCGGAAATGTCTACGAATTCAGTCATACCATTTAATCTGTTGTAAATATCTATTTTTTAAAATGCGTGACAATTGACCTGAAACTGATACCCAATGGCGTAGATACTGTGCAAGTGTTAGGGGCTCACTGAAGCTGTATACCCATAACCCTTGCACAGTACCTACGCCTTTGGATTATCAGCCGGCCTACCATGTGCGCGCCAACCAAGCGTTTCCTAGTTTACAGTATCTCTTTCAATCCTATTGTCATCCTCCTAAAAAAATAGATACTAATAACTAGGGAGCGGACTAGATAAGGTTGAACGGTCAAGAACGGCTACCTCGGTCTTTTATATTGTTGGGAAAAGTAAGCAAAAAAAATTTCGAAGGGTTCAATATAATAGACCGAGGTAGCCGTTCTCACTCCCGCTCTCATTGCTGCCATTAGGACTCATAATCACCGCTGCTACCTACCTCATAGATTCAATTTTGGAATTTACTTGTTTAAAGTATTAAAAGAGGACTTAAATATTATTATTGTGACCTGAATATTGGGAAATATATTGTATGAATATGGAGGAACAATTACAAGAAGTTTCATCTCAAAATCATTCCCTTAAACATGTCAAATTGTGCTCTGAAGTTGAGCTCATTTTATACTGATAATTTTTAATGCAAATGAGTTGGTCGCTTTTTTTTTTTTAACAGGAACATGCATTTGCTCTAGTGCAAATCGCCTGATCTATTTCCGAAGTTCTTTCCAGGATATTTTTAGTTTAACTGTATTTGTTCAGAAATCACACAATTGTGCAGTTAATCCAATTTTACAGCTTAACCGTTGACAATACGTCTACAAGTGTAAGAACCTTTTTTGTGCACTATAAAATGGTGAATATTTTTTAACATAACCATTTTCGACCTAAAATCAACCGTTATCGAGTTATTTTAAAAAACATGTTATTGTTTAACACTTTCCATAATAGCAGCCGTAGCCGTACACGCATGTTTGGGGACTTTTTACAGTATCTTTATAAAGTCATACCCAACGTATCTGTGGAAAAAAATTCTAATTTTCTGAATTCGGTTAGTCGAGTTAAATTTGTTCCCCGTTGACTGGACTATACCCCATGCTTGGCCCATTACTTTACTTGCACACTCGAATTCTTTTCCTCACCTGCACCTCGTTTCTCCACCTTCATCAAACCAAAACCCTAGGTAACAGAACTCCTCTAGAATTTCCACTGTTTATCCGTTCACCTTCCAAACGTAAGCTATAACTCTCGATAACTCGTTAAAATGACTTCTAACAATAGCTCTGTTATCTTGCAAATGATTAACTTCGGGGGATAAGTGTTGATTGCAAAACTGTATTTCAGTTGGTACTTTCAAATGAGTGTTACTTTTTTCTTATTCATAAAATAATTTCTGGAAAAAACATACTCTTTTCTACTTATTTTACAGTTTATTTGATATTGGGCAAATGGCATAACTTGATTTTATATGAGGGAAAAACAAAATAAAAAAAATTTGTATTTAAATGTTAAATTTTATATTTATAAAAAAAGAATTAATTGCAAGTATCTCGAGAACGGCGCATTGGCCAGATGTGTGCTATACAGTTTTGGACTCTGGAGATCATTTTAAATAAGAACAAAAATCACAATATAGAGCACAAATTGAAGTATGATTTCTCATTGAAACCCCAAAAACGATAGTTTGACCTTTGTTCATAAGAACGCGAATATCTGCTAAACTACGATCGACAAAAGTGGGCCCGTTCCATATTTGGATATTTTTTCATGCCGACATAAGCTATTATATCAACGAAAAAAAAGTTTCACGCACATCAGCTATCAGTTGAGACGGGAGGGCGCCCTTGGCTATCGATGGCAATCGAGATATGTATGTCACAAAAATAAAAAATAGACATGTAATGGTCACAAAAATAATGTTGATTAAACCCCTACCCCTTTCCAACGTCCGTCTCCTCCTGTCTCATGTGACAGCTGATGTGCGTAAAACTCTCCTTCTTTTGTCGACATAATAGCTGACGTTGACATAAAAAATATCTTAATACATTTTGATTAATTAAAGAACAATTTGATTTCAATTATTTACAGTGTTTCTTGCCGTACGGATGTTTAGAAGCACCTAAACGATGAGTTAAATATGATCATCCTGATATCGTGACAGACCCATATTTGAGACATCGTAGTAATAAAAGTAACCATTTTAAACGTTTTCCTGATAAAATCGCTTCATATATCGTTCAATTATACATTCCAATAGTTTGTTGCTGAAAGAAAATGTCCAGCCAAAACAGAGGTGACGCCCCTATTCTGCAATGTGCAATCTAACCCTGAAAGATATGTAGCTTTACATTCGACTGTAATTTCAATGTGAAGAAATCGATTTGAAAGACCGATGAAATTGTAACACTTTTTGCAAATGAATTCATAAAGAAACCAAAAGAGCTAAAAAAAACTACATTCCAAGAATATAAATATTTTTCGTACTTATTCTGACAGTGCATTAGAACATTCTCTGGAAACTTGTCGAAATGAACGACTATATTCCAGGGCAATTGAATATCGTTTCCATATAAATCTAAAAACACTCCTATGGGAAAATGCCACCTCAGTGGTGTGCCATTAAATTCGAGCCACATCTCATTTTCTTGTTTCTCCTGTTGGATGTGACGCATAAAGTGTTTTCGTACCTACAAGCACAAGAAACGGAATGTAATGAAGATACAATAAATATTTATACCTTGATGTACGTACCTTATCGGTGCAAAGGGGAAAATAACTTAATCTAGGCACCATCAAGTAAAATGGATCTGGTGCCTGAAGTTCAGAAACTTCTTCGGAGTCCAGTTGGAAGCACACAGGAACTTTTCCCTCCCAAATTTCTCGCAGCACTTCCCGATCATTAGCCATTACACTATTTTTGATATTCGAGCACTTATTTAAACTAACAATGCACTGTAAAAGGCCACAGGCCAAACTTGCATGTTTGATGACAGTTCGTTGCGTAAAACAGAAACTCATGAGAGTGAAGGAGATAAATACATCTGCCTGTCTCTTTCACTCTCATTATTTCTGCTTTACGCCGCCTTTTCTGCCCACATGGGACTCCAGGGATGGGTAAGTAAAATACTTGTGGTAATTTACTTGGTTTTCTACGGTAATTTATCTGGTATTTTACGTCATCAGTTTTCTACATTGATGTAAATTCAAAGATGGGTACGTATAATAAATCACGTAGAGATCCTCAAGGGAGAGTTGAGACGCGGGGTACTCAAATTCTGATTGGTGCCGCTGTACCGGAACCCGCTTTTCTAAAAATGGCGCGATTTTCAAATAGAGTGTTGATTCCACAACAGATTTAATACAAAATAAAGAGAATATTGTTGAATTAAACATTTGAAATAAATGAAATGTTATCAAATATCACTTTCAGACATA